>JANVCF010040119.1:0-13618 GCA_025388745.1 Hydrozoanthus gracilis
CCCCCCCCCCCCGTCCTATTTTTGAAACCTTGAATCCTGCCGCATAGTAGGTCTATACGAAGTGCTATAAAATCACAATAGCAAGCTCTGGGGTCAAATGTGTTTGATCGTAGACTTTGAAAAATGGCAAATTTGGGTCTTGAGCTTTACCATGAATTTGACTCGAATCTAGCCCCAGACCTCTCTCAACCAAATAGCTTGGCATCAAAGTTACACACATAGAGTGAGAGGAGCACCATAGAGGTTTTCTATGATCAAACTCACTTGCTATTGTGATTTTATAGCACTTCGTATAGACCTACTATACGGCAGGATTTTGGAGCTCAAAAGGCAAAATAGGAATCCCCCAGTAACTTTGGAACAAAAAATCAGAGAAGGAAACCAAAGTGGCTTTTACAATATCTCATCAAACCCAACTTCTGTGCCAAGTTTCAGCAAAATCGGTTGACCACTACTTTGGTCCCCTGGAACACTTTCTCAGACATATCCTCTTAAATGTGATTAGGGGCACGTGACCAAGAGTCAACCAACCACAGTACTCATTTTACACATCCCTGTTTAACTTTCCCAGTTGCTTAGTGCCCCACCAATCTTTATAACAGTCTTTTGCTTCCACTGTAGATTCCAACAGTCTCTAACTGTTTCTCAACTGCTTCCAATCCCTCTAGCATTTCCATTAACTTTTCGGATGGACCTTGTCAAATGCCTTGCCATACAAAAAGTCCATAACAACCACATTAAATAGAAGGCATTCCTTGTACCTTATCATAGCTGTTACTCAGCTACCTGTCGTTAGGTTCTTCCTCTCACCCCATTGGTGGACTGCCAATCTGAGGCTCAGCAGAATGCCTGCCCTCATTGCGGAAGGCCTTGCGCCTCTAGAATCGGAGTTCTAATCCACAGCGTCAATGATGGACATCATACTCGTTTACGAGGGATTCCAGGAGAAGAAGAGGAAGAACCACCCTTAACATTATCTTGGTCATGTAGCTCATTGATTTGCATATACCTTCTGCATATTCCCCCTCATCATAAATTCTGTTCACAAGCTTCGTCAATGTTGCACTTCTAGCATTTCTCTAGCTATTTCATCGATCCAGTTGACTTGCAATCGGTCATCCTTTAATAGCCTCACCTAATTCATTCTCTATTACCAAAAACCTTCTTTAGATCGGTTTTTCACCTCTGTTAACCTCATCCAAATATTTTACACATTCTTCCAACTGTTCCAAAATTTTCTTTTTCTTCATTATTTTGTTCCTTGTAACTTCAGTCACAGCTAATATAGCCGACTTGTTATGAAACCATTGCTGTAGGTCTTTGTTTATTGTTTTCTTTTGTTCGTTAGTCCTAAAGGTGCACAAAATACAAATGGTTTTGAAATGTAAATCAACAAGTAGCCAAACAAAAAATGTGCTCCCTCACGGTTCGTTCAACTACAACAAAGCATCTTTGCACATTCTTTGTATTTCCCTTTTGAAGCTTACCGGCTTTCATTACCAGTCGGCTTAACTATGCTTGAATGCAACTGGACGCACTACACATTCCTTTCCATTAATCAACAAATTTAAATCGTTTACTGGAATTTAAATTTGTTTATCAATCTTATTCCTCTGACTGACTCAAAACATTCATTTGTATTCTCCTTTCTATTCCTTGCAACTATTGTTTGCTTTCTCTAACTTCTCAATTTCCACTCACTGTTTATTCTGATAAATATTATTAGATTCCTATTTGTTCATTCCATATCTTCTCGATCAAACTTCTAATACTTCATTTTATCAGATCAATACTTATCTTGCCTTATACTTCATTATTGTGCCCGTTTTTGAGAGACTTCTTGTTTAAAGACACGAGTGCCTTCTCGTAACATTCAAATTTGTTGTCTTCCTGATCAAGCTGGCATGGAGAATAACCTGGGTAGTTTTTGGCAGTGCTTAATTGAGTACTTAACCTTTAGTTACTTGAGTCCACGCTGCCAACGATAGGCTTTTTGCAATTAGAGGTCACCTGACCACACCTACTTGAATCAATCAGCTTTGATAAAAATGGTATCAAAAAATGGAAAGAGCAGGTTGACATAGAAATGACAAAGTTTCAGCTAATGAGTTCAAATTTGTAGAAAATCACGCAATGGAAAAATATTCTCAAAGGGTTGCATACGTTGCTGTTACATACGTTTCCTTTAAAAAAATTAATTTTGTATTCGCAGATATTTTTGATTAATTAATGTGGGAGTTGAAACTATGCCCTCTAACTAATATTAACTGGCTCTTTTTGTTCCTATACACCGCTTTGTCATGTCTAGTTAGTTGAAGGTAGGGGAAGTCGAGTGATCTCTATTTCGGTATAAGTGGAGGGAACGAGCGCTAAGGATGAGAAAAACGAGGTCGCGATATTAAACACCAAAGCCAGGCAAACATGAAGTTACTATCCAAATGTGCTTCATGCCATCGATCTTACCAATAGATCTAATAGCCTTCGTTTTTCCATGGTTGCCAGTACTGGGATTTTAAAATCCGTGGCACTCATTTTTAAAAAAGCCAAAACTAACTAAACATGTTCGCGCGCTTCTACCGCCATGTGGAAGCTTAGGTTGCGTATACGGGGACAAAAAAAAAATTGAAAAATTTAAGTTTACTCCTGAGCCCGTGTTACAGCAGTACCACATATAAAACGTGTTTTAGAGTGTCGGCATTGCATCAATCGTGTTTTTTTGCGCTTACCTTGGACATTGTCACCGTTTTAGGATTAGTGGCATATTCAGCATGTACTTCCAGTTGCTTTTCTCGTCACCGTCTCGCCCACTCCAGCTTTGTTACAGGTGCTTGACTGTTTATAATAGCGCAGGTAGCTTAGGTTGGTGCTGACCTACACTTCATGCTCCAGTCCAGTCCTTCCTTCCTTCCTTTATTTTCTCCTTTTTTCCCTTCCCTTCCTTCCACTTTCCTTCCTGCCTTCCTTCCTTCCACTTTCCTTCCTGCCTTCCTTCCTTCCACTTTCCTTCCTTCGTCCTTCCTTCCGTCTTCTCTTCCTTCCTGTAGTGTATCCATTATATACTAGCATATATGAATTGTCAAGTAGTATCTGATCGCAAAGGACCATGGGTAAAGCCATCTTGGAATGCAGAGCTCGGTTATGGAGCAGTGTTTTATGTGAATGAATTCCACACTTCCTTCCTGCCTTTGTTTGCTTCTTTCTTTTGACACTTCTATGATGTCGTTTGTCGATTAATTACTCATAACTCAGTTACCTTTTCTGAAACTAGCAGCCTCAAACCTTTTTGATATTTAAAGCGAGCTAGTTCAGACCTTGTTACAAGATCAAAGGCCAAGTTATATCTAGTTGTCTCAACATTCTATCATTGTATACAAATAGAAAAGGGACGACAGACATGAACCTATAAAACATTTGTTAGCGCCGTTATTAAAATTTTTACTTTGCAATGTGTTTCACATTTGAGGTTGATTTAAACTGGCAGAGCTTGGTGAACAAATTTCCCCGCACGGTGTTTAAATTTAATAAATTATCGGAGTTATTAACTTATCTCACATTGTATTCATAGAAACACTCAAAACACAAGTTTTATCTTTCAGACTGTATTCAAGGTTTGAAAAATTTAAAACTTTTAACTTTTTGAAAAGCGTTAGTTTTGTGTTTTAAAGAGAACTGTTTATAGATTCAACTTTCAAACTAGTTTGTTTTGACTTACTAACTTCAGATAAAAGTTAAAGAAAACGTTCAAGGCTCAAATCTTACGTTAAACTTTGCTTAGGATTACAAACTTAAAGCTTAACTTTTATTTCAAAGAACACAATTAATTGACTTTGAGACGTGAGAAACAATGTCTCCTGTTGTGACTCAGTTGTCAAACTTGTTTTCAAATTACGTGAGGATAATAACCAATTTCAGAGAAAACTCAAGGAAAACAATTAGAGTTGAAAAGAGCTAAAATCAGTCTTATTTTTCAAGTTTGTTTAATGTTTGACAATTACTACTCGCAATTTTGACAAATATCTTAAGTATTGACACATATATCGTCTTGCTACTCAGATAAAGAAGCTTGACAGTTTTCTAATCAAATATCATCGCTGAATCGAAATTGTGTCGAGCTCATGACTAATTTGGCATACACTGTATTTTTGTTAATTCTAAAGCCTGCTTTTTCTTTTTCCTATTGTGTTGATCTAATTGTTTTTAAACATAGAGAGACACGACGTGGATTGCAATTTTAATTACTTGACTGTTTTTAACACGTTTTTTAATAAATCTTTTCTCGGAAACACTGGGGATTACACTTTTAAGTAGATTTGGCCTGAAACGGGTTGTCGCAGTAGTTTTCTTAAAGAAGGAAATTAAAAGCTAAAGTGTGACACGCGATATTCTCAACTTATGAACTCGATTAACGTTTTGAGAAATAAAAATAATTACTTGTTAACAAACAACTTGCTTCCAACACAGCTTCCCTTAATTATCTACGCTGGGTAAGCCGTAATATTCGGACAAATAGAAAACCAAAAGTAATAAGTTTTAGCTTTCAAACAAAGATTTATGAAGTATTCGGTGTTTGCTTTAGTTAAAGAGGATCAGCGTTTTTATATGGCTTTTTTCTTTCACTCTATAGCTTTAAGTAAAACGTACTGTTTTTCTGGCAGCTTCAGAAGGAGCCCTTTGCTTTTTACCTATGTTGAGCAAAGCTTACTTTTTCTACTGGTGAAAAATTTTGAGCTGGATGCACTGATACCGTGGAGGCTAGACGACTAACCCTAGATCTGATAAATAATCTACTGGTATTCGTTTGGCTTAAATCTAGATCAGAAATACGATTTCCGCAAAGAGTCTTCAGAATAGCTAGCTTTATAACTCTCATTCTTAGGCAGTATATAATTGGATTAAGGCTAGAATTAGCGAAGACCGCTGTTCCTCCAAGCTCGTAGCCAAACATAAGGTAAAATGGCATAACCTGCGTTAGAAAAGGACATAGAATCATGAGCTATGAGTTACCTGCATTTAAAAAAATTGTCACTACTACCCCAATAAAAATGTTAAAATAAACTTTTTAAAGAAAATAAAAAGAATATGTAAAAAAGGAAGTATTTGAAGATAAGTTAATTCAAAAAGTACGGGGCATCAAGATGATAGAACGAATTTCGATGAGTCAGGCTCATTGTCAATCTCTGTTGTTGCTTGGCACTACAATTCCTTGGAAAGAAAAGGAAAATCACACTATTTTCAATTTTATTAAGTTGTAGTTAAGGCCAGCAAAATGAGTGTTTATTAAAAAGGATTTATAAAATCGCGGCATGCCTTTTGTTTGCAGAGAAGAAGATTTCAAAACCGCTACTTGTACATTTTAACATCTTTTTTTTGTGGCTGGTGTTTTTATATTAGAAAACTAGATTTAGTTGAAAGAAACTTTAGAACGGCAATCTTGAAGTTTCTTGTAAACATGAGAACAAGTTAGTCTTTCTAGAAAAGTTATAAAAAGAGATAAACTTACATTACTGTCCGACTGTCCGAGGACAACTGACGCTACCATCACGCACAAAGTTGGTGTATAACAAAGGCAAAACAAGAAAAACACTGCTGCCATGGTTTTTGAGCTCCTTTTAAGTTTCTTGGTTTCTGATTCAAGCGAACTACCATGGAAGCGGGCAGAAAGATTGGCTTCTGTTTTGATTCTGGATTCGTGTTTCGCTATGGATCGTGCAATGGTGAGATAGGCCATGACACTAGCACCGAGACACGGCGATATTATGCAGGCAATAACTATCTGAAACATCAGGAACGAACCAAAAAATGGAATAAAAGCGACGAATATCATCAAAACCACAAAAGCGCCTTCAATAACCAGGTATTTTGAGATCGTTATCATTCCCTGGTAACGGAGATGCAGCTTAAGAGCTAGAAACCGGTCCAAACTGATTAAAGTTAACGTCAGAAAACTGATTCCCGAAAAAATGTAGCAAGGGAAATAGTTGACCAGATAGGCGATGCAATATGCTTCATAGTCGTGGGCGATTCTTTCTAACAAAACAGCGACAGTTGATGGCTGGGTAAACAAACCGGTGAGAAAGTCTGTAAATGCCAGACAGCAAAGAAGAACATTTGACGGTGAATGTAAAGAGGGAGTTTTCCAAATTGCCAGTAGAAATATTCCGTTGCCAAACACTGCTGTAACGGAGGTGACACAGTGAATTGTTATGAAAACTACACTAAACCCAAACATCGAATCAATATCTTTGAGATACACATTTACTATCGACAATGAGCACGGTGTTGTCTTTGAAAGAACCGACGTGGTTAAATTTGTTGTTGTGTCCTCCATTAGGGTTTTGCATTTGAAGCGATTTGATATACGTAAGCATAATTTATTCTGACTCGTTTCTCTTCTTAAACTTATTTAAATTTCTTAAATCAATAGGGTTTATTCAAATTCAACATTTATCAATTATTAAACTCTGTATTGAACTCTACTCTTTTCAAATACCTGCGAAAAAATTTAGAAAAAAAATGTTTAAGATCCTTTTCACCAAAAAAATACAAATTTGTTTTTATTCTTATCTGTAACAAGAATCCTTACCATATTTACGTTTATAAGATTATTTTAGCTTTGATGTTGCCATGATTACCTTTTTTTTGTAAAGTCTTATTTAGGATTGAATTATAAACTGATATAAATTTTCGGGTAAGTTTTAGATTTAAGAAAGAGGCCCGCGACGCAATGAGTTAAGTCACAAAACACAACAAGATATAACATTCAAATATCAATATGTTCTATTGCTTTCTGGGGAAAGTAGTTTTTTTTTGCATTTTAAGTATGATGCCAGATATGGCATTAACTGTCACTCAAAAGGACACTTCTTGAAGTCTCATTAACTATTTTTCGGTAGGTTAGAATATTCTCAACTGGTATACTATCCAAAAGTGGGCCTTGTTAACGATTCATTTTAAAAAACGACTTCGAGAGACGAGATTACAAATGTTTTTCATTTTTTTACCCCTCGTTGATCCAGGCTGATTAAAGCAAACTTTGAAGTTGAATAAATTGTTCTGTTTTTCTATATCATTAGGTGCTACTCATTAACGGAGACATGTTTTAATTGGACAAGGCCTGCTTGATTCGAACTTAGAAATATACTAACTTAGGCGGTTGATATGTCAATCTGAACAGATAATTTTCTCGCTGGTGGTTAAATTTTAAACATTTTTGCGATTTACATTTTGGCCTTTGGAACATACAGAATATTGTTATGCTCGTACAACAGTCTTGTTGATGCCCAAACAATGGTTCTTATTCCACAAAGGGATGATTAACGGCTTCGTTGAACTCTGTTTATAAACCCTGATAATAACTAGTCGACACAGTTAGTTTGAGCTTGCCTTCGAATTAAAAAAAAAATTACACCACAGCTTGGTTTAAAAAGAACAGATCCGATCTTGTCTGCTGATGAGGTTTTTTGAGCAAGAAGATGAAATAGTACCCGTAAAATGGCCATACAAAGCTTAGTAAGACGTGTCCAAAACGTCCCTGTTAGTTAATGACATTTTTCCACTTTTTTTTCATTCGATTTTTAGTGATAAAAAGGAATATGAATTCTCGAAAGTCTAGGAAACCTTTTTTTTTAAAAACAAAGACAAAGGTTGTAAAAGATTGAAAGAAAATTGGTTTTCGCTTTTTGCTGGCATACTACTTGCGTTGAGTCATAATTCTATATTTACTATCACTTTATGAGCTACCTGACTCCAAAAAAAATATCATTTAGACAGGTCACAATTTTAGCACTGAGCGCAGCTTGAAAGCCGTCAACTTACCGACAAACTAATATTTTTAAGAAAAAGCTCGCTACTTTCTATATATGATAGAAAAGCGATGACAAAGCGGAAACTTGAAAGTGAAATGGCAGACAAAAGCAAGATTAATTATTTCTCACACAGCTGTGTTAAGCTAGCTGCCGCCGATTTGGCTTTTAAGCCTGCATCGAAATCATACACAATAATATCTGTAGGTTTACTTTGCTGTTTATAATTTCTAAATAAGGAAACTACTGAAATGAAACGTAAAAACTTCTAAAGTTGAACAAAACTTTTGTGACGTAAGTTCAAGAAAATTTTTAGCTTGAAAATTTTATGATTTTTTGGAGGCTTGTTTTGAAATTTGAAATTGATTTATGAAGAACCAAACATTGATGGGCATCAATTGTTCGATCAGTTGGGCATCCGTTCTGAATTCCTATTTGACGCAAGTTCGAAAGAAATTTCAATTTGAAAGTTTTACGGTTTTAGAGGCTTGTTCTGTTGTCATGATTTATGAAGAACCAAACACCGATGGGCATCAATTAATTGTCTAATCAGTTGGGCATCGCTCTGAGTTTAAAAAGCCATAAATCATGACTTAAAAATGAACTAATTTCTTTGTTACAAATAATTCAAATTTTCAGCCTCAAATAAAAACTTATTTTCCACAATAAAAGTGGCCTTGATTGCCTTGTTGTTTGATTACACGAATCATTTTAAATATTGATATTTCCGGCGATAACTAAACGCTGCAGAAACATCTGCTGCTTATTTATGCTTCGGAAAAACATTTGCAAGGAAACAGAATAGTTATCTAGGGTCTGAATATTTTTCGGTAAAAAAAATTAGGAAACATAAGATATTTGTAAATGAGTGTTTGGAAGCCCGACTTTCTTGAGTTTGCACAATATACAACTGTGTTACGTTAAGAATTCGCTCAAGTGGTTAATAATTGAAAGTATAAAGTCTCCAAAAAAAAGCAGTAATTGGAATCTAGTCTTAATTTGGAACGGCTCATAATAGAGTATTCTTTTAGAAGTATAACTATCGATCATAAAATGCCACCTCACATATTCATTAAACAAAAATCTATAGCGACTTTGTGTCTGTTTTTATCCAAAAGCCAGTGACTATTTATTTATATCATACCACTTAAATTATCAACCGGTCAAAAATTTGCACGTTTAGGCGTTTCGTTTACACCGAACCAGCCGAACTGTACAAATATTTGACCGGCTCGCCATGCTACTTTTTGTAATGCAAAATCTATGTTAACTTTTCGTCCGGTCCTGTCAAGAACAATATCGGCATCGTGTTAATAATTCAACCGGATAAAATAATGGTTTTCGACCGGGATCGTGTAATCATAGACTAAAATTTAGTTTTATGTAAAATTGGCTGTTGAAAACATAGCTTCTTTGTTTAGCTCAAGTGAAAGTTTTGCTCTTGACAGATTTTCGCTTACTTTCGAAAAAATATACAGGCATTAGTAAAGTTAAAAAAGTATATATAAATAGAATTAGAAACTGGAGTTATGTATCACAAAATAATCATGGTACTGTATCTGTTATAACAGCCGTTGAAAATAAATACGGATCCAGAAACCATTTTGGAAAGTTCACGCTTTTGATTCTTTCTCATCAAGAGCAATTAAAATTTTCTTTTTTCTGTTTAAGTTTTTATATGGCAACATCAACAACATACGAAACCAAGGACACAGTATTATAGTCACTTTACAGGTTACCTCAAAACCAAGCCCACGACCAAAACCAACTGAAAAGGAACGGCTATAACGAATAAGCTTAGATACAACTATAACAAAAAACTTTAGTGGCAAAGAACTTCGAAACTTTAATTTCTTTTTATCAGTTCTACCAACGATGGCACCGCCCCCTTTGTACAATTACACGGGAAATGCGTTTTATTGCTTAAAGTGCATATGAAGTGAAAAATTTTATTACTTCAATGAATAGACCTTGCTAAATGAGGAACAGCGGTGAAAAGTTTTGCTAAAATCTTTTCTTTAGATACTAACGATTAAAAACTGCGTCTGATGACGTCACGAGTGGTTCTGAAAAATTTGCATTTTTCTAAAATCTGCTGCCAGTC
Organism: Hydrozoanthus gracilis; assembly: GCA_025388745.1. Lineage (NCBI taxonomy): Eukaryota > Metazoa > Cnidaria > Anthozoa > Zoantharia > Hydrozoanthidae > Hydrozoanthus > Hydrozoanthus gracilis. The sequence continues at coordinate 9,907 of JANVCF010040119.1, forward strand.
CGTAAAAGTTGGGTGGGTTTGAGCTAGACTTGGACTGATGATTCATCTGCCTTGGATACATCAATAATACAACTTTAGCTAAAATACACCCAAGTGTTACGGATTGATAGCAGATTTTGAAAAAATGCAAATTTGTCGGAACCACTCATGACGTCATCAGATGAAAATTTTAAACGTTAATATCTAAAGAACAAGGAAAGATTTTAGCAAAATCTTTTCACCGTTGTTCCTCATTTAGCAAGGTCTGTCCATTGAAAATTTTTACTTCATATGCACTTTAATGATCCGGACGGCCATAAGCACTGATCAGGTAATCATTCGTTATTTTCTCTTACTCTCTCATTTTAAGTATCTCGTGCGTAAAGCATAAGCTCGTGTTATCGTCTTATTATGGAGGCTTTCCATGGTCACGTGACCAAGATACAATTTCGAAGCATTTGACATTTTGTCACTGTTACAATATTTCTTCGAAAGGACTACCGTTAATGCCTGCGTTTTAGCAACTGGATGCCGAAAACAATTTTGTAGGGATTTAATGAGATATGCAAAAAACATCCTGCTAATTTGCATATTTGGTTTTTGGTTCGTATTTTGTAAGCTATTAGCAAAATTCGTGGTTATACTAAAGAAAATATTTTAATCTAAGGGTTTACAAAAAAGAGACTGCGCTCTGTCTAAACTCTAGAAAGCTTTTAGAGGCAGCCATAACAATTGGCAGCATTTAAATTAAATATTCGACTTATTGGAACCTTAAAGTTTGGAATTGTATCCCAGAAAGTTTAAAATCTACGTTTCGCCTTCACTTGTGGAAGGCTTCATCAAAAGGATAAGAAGATAAAATACTAGCTGATAAAAGTGAGTAAAAAACTAAATTAGCTTAAGCAATAAAAGAATGAAGAAACTATTGTTCGTGTGTTAAAGCGAAGTTACGGTAGCAAAGTTAATCATGCGGTAAGATTTTCCTTAATTAATTGTTTCCAAGTAAAGCTGAGCTTGTGAGAATCGTCTCTGTTAAAATTGTTAGGGTGTTTTTGAATTTCAATAGCTTCTTTAATTAATCTTGGAAAATACTTTTCTGTTTTTGCAACTACTTGAGTATTTTCAAAGTTTATGTTGTGGCCAGGGTTAAAACAAATGTGTTCAGCGTTGGCGGAGAGATGATGTTGTCCATTGTGCGCGTGTCTCTTGTGATCTTTTATTCTGCGCGAAACCGTGCGCCCAGTCTGACCAACAAACATTCACCGCAATCACAGTCAATACAATAGATGCCTTGTGTTTGAAGTTTTGGAAGATCGAGAGGTTCTTTATAAGTCTGAAGATGTTAACTGACTTTGCTTAGAGTTTTAAAACCTACACGTATTTTGTTTTTACTGAGTAATTTGGCGATTCGGTCTGTAGTTCCTGCAATATACGGGAGGCAAGCAAAGTTGAGCGGTTTATCTTGTTTAGATGGGTTGTCTTTAGGCTTTTTTTGGAGAAAATTTGTTTGTTTTTATAGCCATTTTGTTTTAGAGCTGTAACAACAGTCATTTTTTCTTGGTTTTTTGAAGCACTGTCCGAGACATTGTCAGCATGGTGAAAAAGTGTATTGATTAGAGACATTTTTTGAGATGGATGGTGATGAGAGTTTGTTTGTAAATATCTGTTGGTGTGTGTTTTCTTCCAATAAACAGAATGTCCAAGAGTTCCGTTAGGTTTCCTCTGAATTTCAACGTCGAGAAAAGGTAGTCACTGGTTCTGTTCGATTTCTATGGTAAAACAGATACTAGGATACATGTAGACTGTTCAAATGTTCAAGAAAATCTTCCAGAAGGTCTCTTCCGTGTGGCCAGATGACGAATGTGTCGTCAACATACCGAAACCAACATGTAGGCTTGTGGCTTGCTCTATCTAAAGCTTTTCGTTCGAAGTGCTCCATGAACAAGTTTGCGATTACAGGAGAAAGAGGTGAACCCATGGTGGCTTCTTCCTTCTGTTCATTAAACTTTTTATTCTATACTAGCAAGTAGGTGTTCTCAAGGCAAAATTCAAAAATAACTTATTATTTTGAGCATGAAGTCGCCTAAAACAAGGTATTGGCAGCATTGCCTTGAAAGAAATATTGATATATAGTATATACCAGCTCGGCTACGCTTGGTTTGATTGGTTAAGAAATAGTAGATGTGAGACAATATTTACCTCCGAAATAGTAGCTAACTACAACAAACAAAATGGCGGACGGAACTAGTCGCTTCGCGTCCGTTTCGGATCACGATATTGAAAAGGTTTGCTATAAAATCACGAGATATTTCAAACAGCCTAAAGAATTTCTCTGTTTTACGTTATTTGCGACATCTGCAGTTGAAAAACTGTCAAAATACGTTTGTTACATATGCTAGGCTGCTCAGGCGCGAATCTTGCAACGCTCAGTAGTAAGATACCTTGTTTTCTTGAAAGGAAATTTCGAAAACAAGTTTCCTTGTTGGTATACGCTAAAATACTTATCCTATATTGGCTTAATGCATATCTTCCTCACGCCTTTGGCGTTCAGGAGATTTCTGCCATTATCTACCTCAACTGGAATAGAATAAATGTTAAATAGTCTAAGAAGTGTCAAAATTATATATTATTTAAGAAGTGTTCCCGAGTCATGTAACCGTGCCAAGCCTCTGTAAAATGTTATTTCTGGCGATTGAGTGAATTGAATGAGCGAAATAGACAGAAATAGATATTTCTGCGGCATGGAACCAGCAGAGACTGGGTTCCAGTCTAATTCTGAGGAGTATAAAAAGCCGTGATAGCACGTGTAGAGTCACTCTAGGTCGCTCCAGCTACTCGTGGTCAATTTCTAGAAGTGTACATGGCAAACCCAGTAGCCCCTAAAAGAAGAAGATATTCATCTCATAGTTCAATCTTCTCTCGAGAAGAACAACGCGGCGTTATTAGCATGCATGAAATCGGCGATTGAGGAGTCTGTTAGCAGTTTAAAGAGGGCAAATTCAGAAGCCTCTGAATGCCAAATAAGAGAGATTAAAAAATCGACAGGTAGACGCCCGAGCCTTCTTCCTCCGTCAAGGGGCAGAATCCTATTCCCAAGATTCGGTCACAGTACAGTGGAACCAATATCAAGCCAGGAAATTGTTTTCAGGGCGGAAAACAAGGCCATTGGCGAGCTCAGTGCCCTATTGGAACGACAAGCCTGACTAAATGACTAGATAAAGGAGCACAAGGAGACAAAGGTGTAGTAGATTCCAGAGATATTTGTGTTTGTGGTGACTCTGATAGCGAAGATTTAGATTCTTCAGTTATGTTAAATGAAAACAAAATCAGAAATTTCGAGTTTGCAGAGTCGGTTGGTTGTGCATCAGTAAGGGGAAGGTTGTTTAAGCAAGTTAAGGAATGGGAGATAATTGGAGTGTCGAGTTTTGTTCTGGTTGTAATTTCGAGTGGCTACAAAATTCCTTTTCTAACTTTACCTCCGCACAAACACAGCAGAACAATAATTCAGCTTTGAAAGAGAAAGTTTGTAAACGAAGCAGTTAGAGAATTTCTTAAGAAAAATTGCATTGAGTCTTGTAATGAAATACCAGACATTATAAACCCACTTTCTGTCTCTATTCAGTCCTCAGGCAAAAAGCGTCTGATCTTAGATTTATGGCATGTGAATTCCTACATTTACAAACAAAAGTTTAAATGTGAAGACATGCAAATTGCCCTACAAATATTCTCTCAG
>JANVCF010040230.1:0-13617 GCA_025388745.1 Hydrozoanthus gracilis
GTAAACAGGATTTGCGGTTTTTCCCAATCGAACGCGAGAAAGACTGGGACCTATTGTCGCGCATGAAACAGCCGTGAACCACTTTTGAGGGTAGATATGACGTCATTCAGACAGTACAAAATAGTTTTGTTATTTGGTTGATTTGTCAAATCACGTCAAAAAATTTACATTCTGCTTATTCGTCACAAACACACATCTGTTTAGACAATTCTACTGCAAAATGCCGAACTTTAAAAAAGGTTTTATATGATGCATTTTCGTCGCAGTGCACACGTCTCAACACGAAATTGAAGAACCGCAGTTTTATAATTCAACTCGTGAGCTATGCTCCCGAAACGAAAAATAGGGAGCGCAGATCATCAATTTTAACATCTTACAGAGCAAATACAATTCATATTTGTATAGTTCTAATCTTGAAAGTAGAAATATTGACAAAATTTATCCTAAAAAGAAAAAAAAACAGAAATGACTCAAATTGTCTTTTTCTAGCTGTTGATCTACTATAGTTATAAGCTGTCAAGTAATAACTCATTTCGCTTGTCTTGAAAAGAAGTCTTCCTAACAACAATTTTCTTAAAGCTTGGTTTTTGCTGCTTAGCAAAAAACCTCTAAGACAATCCTTTCAAGGGTTAGCGACAGTAGCTGGGAAAACATCACTATAAAAGACTCTACATGTTTATAGGGAACGGAGTGTAAATGTTGAATTTAGTGTACGGGTGTTACAGTACAGTGCTATAAAACGAAACATGCATTAAACTGTTGCTACTGAAACAATTTTATTGTAGAATGTCCGAATAAATGTTGAGTGAATGGTTAACGTACTAAAGTCTCTAAACTCTAACAAGGATGAAACTGGGCATACAACTACCACAAAAAGCACTTACAAATTAGTCTCCTGTGTAGCGTTTTTTTTTGGGGGGGGGGGGGGAGAGACAAAACGCCAATCGAGCAAGCCGCCTTGTTGAACGTGTGAGCAAAAAAGGACTTGGGTTCTCCTCCCCAGGCTTTTCTTTTGCTTGCATGTTCAACAAGGCAGCGCTTGGTCTCAGTCTCCCCTGAGAAACAGCCACTATACAGATAGAAATACAGCAGTTACAAAAGTAAAAAACAAGCTGCTGTGAATGCAATAGAGGCTCTGTTTTGTTGTCCGGGAGCCTTTATCTTCAAGGTTGAAACATGCTGGTTGATTAATGGGTACAATCAGTTTCTACTACTCAGAGCTGCCAAGTTTGTGAAAAAAAATGGTTTAAAACTTTCGCAACTGAAAGCAACATGTACCAAAGTCCAATTGACAAATACGTTTTAAAATTTCAACCGTTGCATACTTTTCTTGTTGCAGATTTCTTGCTTTATTATCGGAACCAGAATATCAGTCTCCGCCGTTTGTCCAGTCAAATGGGTTACCTTATTCCTGAGACCTTTTATTTTATGGTGGAACAATGCAACCCTGACAGCTGCCGTGATAGATGTGGCAGGAATGAGAGAGAAGTCATTTTAGATTGCTACTGTGATCAGGACTGTGTCAGGCTGGGCGACTGTTGTTATGATTACTATCTCAGGTATACTTCCGGTTCCTTGGTGCAAAATTAAGTATGTATAAATGAACTCTGTTTATACACTATACGCTATGGCTACACTACCAAGGGATGGAAAAAAGAGGTGGGGTTGGCGCAATATCTTTAGAGTATACTAAGTTTCTTCGCCTATAGAGTGGATATCTAAGGAAATTCAGAAAAATGACTGAACATAAATTAGATGCCATTTGGCAGAATTTTTAAAGGGACTTTTACTTTAAGGAGAAGTGAGGTTAGTAAATGGCTAACTTGAAAATATAAATTATATTAAGTGTTATTTTTAAGTTCCTTTTTCCTTCTTTTTGGTTGACATGAAACGCTGGGTAATAGCTGGGTTTTCCATAAATTTTCTTGTAAGACACCAATTAAACGCCTGTCAGCGGTTGTTTCTGACGTCGTGCGGAGAATGTTTACAATATTCAAAGTTTTCTGTGTACAATTCGAATAAGTTACACAAGGTTTGCGTCTTTTATTCAAAACAATTAATAAAGTTCAGCTCTTAGGGTTCGCTTTAGCCCGCCGAATGTACTTTGCTTAATGATCCAGACTCCTGACGTCATAAACAACCAAAATTTTGTACATTTCGGCAAAGTTTAAATCGAGTCTTACCTAACCCAGATTCTAAACGGTGTGCCTTAAACACTGTCGTCTGCACCGCCGTCACAAAAATCAGTTTCCTTTCGCTTTGGTTTCTAAAGGCAAAAAACAGTTTGTAAACAAAACCTCGAGCTACGAACAGGGGGCAAGCCACAAAGCTGACCCTATGTGCGATGGTTCTCAAAAAGGAACACCACGTGGCTGAAGTGGCTGCGGAATCGAAGCAACTACGGCGCTCTGCAGTTTTAAATTGTTCATTGTCAAAGAATTGAATATCTTCACTATGTGTGTGTGTGTGTTAATGTACAGCCTCTTGAATATGATTTTCATTAGAAACTAATATATATTCAGCGAGCTAAGTAATGTAGTAATGTAGTTTAAGTAAGTTGCCAAGGTACTTAGCCAACCCCTGGAATCTTTTTCATGTCCACTCTTCCCCATTCTCTACGTCCTTGACCGTTGTTGTTTATAGTCTGCAAGATACAGGACAACAGTCTCGAGTCTTTGTTACCTTTTTGTGTTTAAACTAATATTTTAATTTGGAATCGTATAGGTGCGGAAGCTCATTTACCAACATTGTCAAACCTGAAGTAGAGAGGTGTATTAATACAAGCACAGCTACTCATGGCTACCTAATGGTAGACAAATGCCCGAAGGGGAACAAGAATGAGAAGATGGCTCGATTGTGCGAGCACTCAAACAAGACGGATACTTTTTTTTCGTTGCCAGTTTCTGATTTGCAGACAAACCGACACTACAAAAACGGGTTTTGCGCAATTTGTAACAAAATCACAAACTTTACTTACTGGAAGTTTCATGCCGAAGAGTGCAATAGTTATTACTTGTACAAGTTTCGCAATAAAACAACACTCATGGACTCAATTAAACGCTACTGTGAAAGCTATAGTTACCAGCCTCCCGGTGGCGCTTTGGATCGATCAAGAAAATGTATTGTTCAAAATAACAGGTGTTCCTCCGACTACCTACAACCAGAAAGCAACGCCTCGGTATTAAATACTGAACTTTGCCAAGGTTACTCCTTTTCTTCTTGTCACTCACGAAATCCTCATTGTGCTTTATGTCTGGGAGAGACTGATCTGTTATTTGAATGCAGTTGTGTGGGAAACGTGAATGTTAGGCCTTCCAGCCTATCAGTGCTTTTTGACTTTTCTTCTGCCGGCAGTTATACAGCGGAGCTGAAAGGGAAAGATGCGAGCAGCAACGGGGATGGTACCTTGGAAATAACAACCCCCACGTGCCAACCAAACCACGTGTTTGACCCGTTTATAGGAAAATGTAGAGCAATGATGTCAAAGCAAGAAGAGTCATCATCATCTGGAAGTTATTTCTTAAACAAGACTGATTGTCAGTTACTGCTGCTACTCAATCATTCAAGTGTGATGCCTCTAACCAACGGCAGCATTTTCGTTCAGCAGCATAAAAAGACTTACAACAAAACACAATACTACAAAGAAAATAGCAGTTACGTGGTGTGTCTGTCAACCTCTGGATCAGTGACGTTGGTGAGAGCTAGCAAGATAGATGTGAGCACGTTGGAGATGATTACATATTGTGGCTGCAGCCTATCGATATTGGGGTTGATCGTTCTTCTTGGAGTTTATGCGTGGTTCAAAAAGCTTCGAAACCTGCCCGGTAAAGTGATCATGTGTTTATCGGGAGCCCTGCTGGTCTATCAGGTGTTTCTCTTTCTCACTGGTATGACGGGAAACCCAAAGCTCTGCACTGCCGTGGCCATCATTCTTCATTATTCCTTGATAGCATCTTTTGCCTGGATGAGTGTTATGGCTTTTGATGTGGCAAAAACATTCCATTCAAAAGGTAAGCACGTTGCCTGATGATAGCTTTTCCTAGGTAGGTTTTCATGACTTGTGATGGTAAAAAATACATTCGTCTCAAAAGAAAAATCCAATAAGATGTTATTATTATTCTTGTTATTGTTATTATCATTGTTATTATCTTGCAATGATTATTCTAAGTAAGTACAAGCTTTAATGACTACTCCTTAATTTCAGAGAGTACATACCCTGCATACCCTGCAGAATGCGTTTTCATTAAAAGCCAATAGAGATTCACCGCCATTGTCGTTCACACACAGGATAATGTTGACACGAATACGAGTCAGAGTGAGTGCACATTCTAATCATCACTTGTTGTAATGTAGGTACTCCAAGTGCACGATCAGGATTGGGGAGCAACAAAACATTTCACAAGTACTGTTGCCTTGGATGGGGCTTGCCTTTTGTGCTCGTTTCTGTGTGTGTGATCCTCGATAAAACAAAGGCACAATTGATGGGTTACGGTGAGTCAATCTAAATCTGATTGAAGCTCAAAGTCAAAACCGACTTTTTGTAACTCATTTGCTTCTTATCTTCACGGTGCGATTTGTGGACAGAAATAATGTTTAAAGTTCTTTCTTGAGGTTGAAACTTAAATACAATTTTAGAAGGAAATTTCAAACGTCTTTAAGAAGAGTTATGAATGAGTTTGTTTAAATTTAGTAAGCTTCCTAGAAAACGGAGACGGCGTGTACATGACCAGGGTCCGGTTGTACGAAGTCGGTATAAGCTATCTGTCAGGTAAGCGCTTTCTATTTTCAGTAATAAAACTATAACAAAAGTTGTTTGAAGCCATTCACCTATTAGTTTAGGTAGGTCTTTCACTCGCTTAGCTGCCAGCGATAAAGAAATCAACAAAGAGTCAACAATCTTTGACTTGTCAGCGGATAGCTTGGTCCAGGATAGCTTTTGTCAAGGCTTCGTACAACAGGGCCCAGGCTGGTACATTTAGTCCAACATTTAGTTACAGTTCTTAATCATTCTCGCCTCCTCAAGGAACTTATGTAAACTTTGATACTGATTTTGGCCCAATTAGAAAAGGTTGATTTACTTGTAAAGGTTTACTTTCAATTTTGCTGCATCAATGATCAGGTTCTGGAGGTATCTGTTGGATTGGAAACAAGAAAGCTCTTATCTTTGTTTTTGGCGTTCCCGTTGCCTTTCTCCTTGTTTTCAACATCATCTCCTTTACTCTAACGTTGGTTGCAATTAAGCGAGTGCGTAAGGTATGTTATGATAATCTTCAAACAAAGTAACTTTTCTCTGGCGCTACTTTTGGGTAAATAGAATAGTTAGCGCTACTCTCGTTACTATAAGGAATTATTCTACAGGCGGATTTCAGCTGACGTAATGCCTACAAACACCTTTGAGAAACAGAGAAACCTTTGTCTTAAGGACCAACCAAAACCAGTTGACTTACTAATAACAACTGAAAACTTCCTATTGGGAACTCTCCCAAGTCCCCCCTCCATGAAACAAATTCACTTGATAACGTCAGCTAAACCAACAGGATTCCTGCGCTAACCAGTTTCTAGATGCATGCACAACTCTTATCGTGTAAAGCATCATGAAAGGGATTGGCCAATAGCTAACATATAACCATCGTCTTTGGCTGCCGTTGTTGGGCGACTTTGTTAGACAAAGTCAACATGTTTATCCTTCCTTGACTTTGAAAGAGTTCAATTTATAGTAGAAATAAATTGTGTTGAACTAATAGTAGTTAATTACATTAGAAGTTAATAACCAACGGAGGGGTTGGCGCAGTGAAACGATCTCTGCCTCCCAATCCAGAGGTCCCCGGTTCGATCCTCGGCCTGCTCGAGGGTTGAATATTTGAGTGATCTCCTTTCCCGCTTAAGGCCACTCAGCTTTACATCTCTCCGGGTCGGTAAAATCAGAGTACCAACATGTGCATTTATATAGCGTCCTTTCCATATACATGCTCAATGGCACATTACTTTGCATTAATAGAACGTTTGAAATTCTATTTTTAGGCAACCAAGAATTTGCCGAGCAAGAGCCATCAAAACCATCTGTTCTATCTGAGCTTAAAGCTGGCTGTAATTCTTGGGCTGACGTGGGGGCTGGGACTAGCTGCGTCTTTTAAGGAAACGACGTTTCTTTTATACCCGTTTGTCTTCCTGAACAGTTTACAAGGTATCATTATTATCGTGTTTTTACTCGTTAGCAATGTCGACAAAGTGCTATTCTGCCGTGAGGAAGAGTGGGGGTTTGGGGGAAAGGGGGCTGGGTACTATTCCTGCTCGGACATTTACACGAGTCTTCTAACTTCACTCAAACATCTTAGAGGAATCCTCCATTGTATAACATTATTGGTCTTAAATAAAACTTTTATCAAGGCTGTGCTCATATCAGCAGCTCAAGTTTGATATTTTTGTGCATATAACTAACGCCAAGCAATTTGTTTTAATCAGTTTTACAGCTTGAATTTCCCGCCCGCGCGCCGCCATTTTGAATTATCAAAAAATGAATAGCCACGGTACAACAATTCCGCCGGTATGCGTTGGATCACTGAAGTGATCGAATTGGGCTCACGAAGATAAATGTAAATGAAAAAGAATAGCCAATACAACGCAGAGTTCAAGTTTTTCTTAGGGTTTTAGTTTTTTCTCATAGTTGTATGAAAACTCAAACTCTGCGTTGTATTGGCTATTCTTTTTCATTTACATTTTGAATGAGGCCGTGACGTGGCAGTACCAGACCCGGCCCCCTATCGTTCGTTGCTATTGTATTCATTGCGAGTGGAGACTGGCACTGCAATCAAGTTACGTCACAAATCAAAATGGCGGCGCATAGGAAATTCAAACAAAAAAAACTGATCAAACTAAATTGCTCGGAATTAGTTATATGTGAAGAGTTATCAAATTTGAGCTGCTGATATGGATATAAACCTAATACAAGTTTTATTTGAGAACATTAATGTTACACAGTGGAGAATTCCTTTAACTTAGTCAGACATACACGTCTCAGTCTCGGATAAACAAAGGTTATTAACATAATTTATATTGTTTTGATAAAAACTTGGAAAATTAATCTGCTATTTTTGTCGACTGATTAAGTCTTGATTCAAGGTAGTAAAATATGAGATTGAAGTGCTGCGTGTTTACAACTGTTGCATGAAACGCTTGTATTTACACAGATCTTGAATCAATTGAAATCAAAATATAGGATTTTATTTGTAAAAGAAATCCACTGAGTACCTCAGTTAAAAGAGCTAATGGTATCTTGTTTCCTAAATACTTCGTAAGGGATAGCAAAAGAGAGAAATTTCTTTCGAGCTTAATTGAACTCTGACTTCAATATAAAGAACTCAGGACTCTCATTGATAGCAGTTTGCCTTTGCAACTGAAGAGACTACCCTGAGCTTAAAATTAAATAAAGGTTTATCATCAAAGTTATATTGTTGTTCTATTTACTACCTTTTTCTGATGTACTCTTAGTGTTTTAGGTCTTCTAGCTATGTATAAACATAAATAACAGTTACCACTTAACTTGGCTACTTAGGTCGACTAGTGTTCCTGTTTCTAAGTAGCACGTACTCTACCCCTGCAAAGTTTTAACACCTCTTGCCTTTCCTATATTTATATATTGTTACTACTATCATCAGAGTACTAAAAATAGAGTTGTTGTATTTTCTTTTCCTGTTTCAAGGTTTGAACAAAAGAGCCATTTGTTTAGTTGAAGGTGCGTTTAATTGAGAGAGGATGTTTTTTTCAAAAGCTATACTGAAACGAGGAGATGCTAATACTCAATCAACACACAAAGTGTGTCACAAAGCAACAAAACGAAACTCCTCGCTTAGACAAACGTACAACTACAAAGAACGTCAGAACCTTGAAAACTCCCTACGGCGAAGAATAAAACGAACTTTTGGCTTTTATAACTGCTCGCTAACGCCCTGAACAGTATGTATAAAGACTAATTCAGTCATCTACGGGTTGAATGTTAACGACGAGTCAATTTTAAGAAAGCCAACGAAGCCCTAAAAAACTTTGTGCTTGCACGTTTGTCCAAGTGAGTTTTGTTTTTTTGCCTTGTGACACACTTTGTAAGTAGAGTGAGTCAGAACTAGGGTCTTTCAGTATATCCTTTCTCAATTAAACGCCCCCGACCAAACAAATGCTTCTTTCAAACCTTGAGAAAGGAATGAAAAGTATGACTTTTATACTCATGTCAGAGTTGAGTTAAGCTCCAAGGACTCGAAGGATACCCTTCTTCTTTGCTCCTCCTCAACAAAGAAAAAGCGCTTGCAACATTGCGTATGTTATACTTCTTTTCATTTTTGTAAACAAGGCTTTTGGTATTTTTCTTTTAGGCTTTCTAATCTGCTTGATCCTCGTTGGCTCCAAACAAACCCTTGATCTTATCAGAGATGAATTCAGGAGTAAAACGTACTCTGAAATGACACGCAACACACAAGGAACACCAAAAGTTATCGAGTCCCGGCTATAATAACAGTATTCTACTTTCCCACACTCACTAAACCTAGCAATAAGACATTTTCACAATCATGCGCAATGCGTATGTCCCACTGTGTTTGCGGGCCACAGGCCTTATAAATGTTATGGTTTCCGAGATATAAAATTGGTTTCGCCATTGTATCGTATTTCATAATGATTTGCAGTGTTCATTGCCCATGGTTTTGACAGGGAAACAGAATTCGGTGACATTTGTAAGACCTGTGGCCCGCCAAAACAGGGGGGTTAGCACACTGCGCATGACTGTGAAAATGCCTAATATCGTGCGAAAAATTGGTCGAACTGTGCACTTTCTATTAAAAGCAGCATATTTGGTAGAACACTCACCTACGAGTGCGATCCAGTGGAAGTGAGCAATACTTGGCTCGTTTGAACAGCACGTAAATGCAATATGCATAAGAGGTTGCAACGACCCGTTTCCTGTAAGACGTACACGGCCTTGGAGTTGGTTAGGCCTGTTCGTAACGTTGCTCGTAAATTGCCTTGTGTTCGACCAGTTGCTTTTGTTGCAGCGGACAACAAAAGCAACATTACTCCTCATGTCATGTAAGACTGTTAGAGACCTTCTTATTGCAACCTCAAAGAAATCTTTGAGCTGATCTTACGATCTCTGACGACCGGTTCAAGTGCGTTGAGTTTTATAAGCAAACTGTGGGAACTTCCACAGCGATGGTGTCTTTCTGGTACAAATCAAGGCAGGAGTGTTTTCGATACCAAAACTCTAAGTGACCTTCTTGTTTGCAAGTTTTAGGCCTGAGATCCGTCAGACTACCAAGTCTGGCTTAACAATGGAATAGAGTAATTTTTCTTTGGACTTTTATCACAAGTGTATTTCAGTAACCACGGCAAAATGAATACGCAAAAAAGCTAAAACCAATAATTTTTAACAGATATAGGTAAAACACCTCTATGACTTTCACCTTATTGAAATAATTTAGATGAGAAACTGACAAGGAAAAATCCCAAAGGAACTGTTCAAAACTTGCTTTATTGATTAGCTAAAACAGCCCTGTATCACAATACGGATAGACGAGTTGTTTGTTTATTTTTTTCGACTTTACTTTAACATCTGTAAAGATCGTAGAGCTTTGTTTCAAGATAATAATGATGATAATAATAATAGTAACAACAATGAACTTTATTTGATTGTCAGATAAAAAACTAACAAAATTCAAAGAATGAATGCATGTGAAACTACATAAAATAGAGTGATGATCGTAAATAAAATAATATTAACATTACACAATAAATGTAGATGAAATTTAAAACTACATTTCACTTAAATCTAATAATAATTACTTAGGCAACTGCACTCCATGCAATTCCGAATCACAATGGGAACCATTCCCTCCATTACCCCCACTGCTATCAGTAATGGTTTTACAATAATGATTATGAACCACTACTATTAGTAGTAACGTAGTAACGTTGGCAATTGTCAGTAACGTTGAGAGTTGTTAGTACTTAAAATAATAGTGAGAATACCCTTTACAAGCCTGTAATGTTTCAACAAAAATATAACTGAAACTATATTGGCCCAGCAACGTTTCGGCATCTTACTGACGCCATTGTCAAGCTAAACTGAAGTGATATATGTAAATAACTTAAACTGAGATATGAGTCAATTTAAATGCATGTAACCATTGTTTAGAAAAATGAAAAAGAAATAAAAGAAAAGGTGTCAGGTAAATAGCTTCGCATGGATTGAGTCAGATTGAGAGTTTAAACTGCGTTTAAGTTTTCCGATAAAAAATATTTCAAATATAAGACAGTCAAAACTGCATCTTCCTTTTGTGTAATGTTGACATTACAAATTTAAATGTTGTTGACGAATGTTGTTTTCAAAAACTAAAACCCTTGAAAAACCTGATCTGCCCTTTTTGCGGTATTTCTCTATCTAGCTCCGTAAGCAAAGGCTAAGGTCGTTATTAAGTAAACATGTTCAATTTCAAAAACAAAGTATCATACTATGATCGCAGTAGCTACCTGCACGCATTGCGGGCCTACTTTTATTACCAGTTATACTTATGTTTTTTTTTCTAAAATCTACAGACAGTTGGAGTTGTCATTGAAACTAGCCTATGTACTGGTTTAGCCTTGTGTCTTCTCTTCCGCATCTAAGGTTTCTCGTGGGTCCTTTTCTAAGTAAAGTCGGTGAAAATCCCTTTGTTTCAGAGTTTTCGGAATAAATTTAGTTTTTTTAGACGTTTATTAACAAGGGCGGTCGTTTTGGAGATTTTAAGTTAGACAAATCCAACTGATAAAGTCACTTTTGAGCGGCAATGGCAAGCCGAACCATGGAACCTTGAGGTGAATTAACAGGAATGCAGTTTAGACAAAACGTTGCTTTATTCAGCTGCCCTAATCTACTTTACTTGCATTCTAAAATAACATCTGCTGCAGTTTCATACGATCGAATTTACTTTTAGGAGAATTTCTCGTTCTTGACACATTTTATTGCTACGAATAAAAAGAGCTATAACTGTTTTAGTCATTAAAAGCAAAATGGAATCAGTTGAAAGATTTGATGTTCATCTTGCGCTGAAAAATGTTCTCGCTCCCTTTTTAGAATCATCGCCTTACCAATAAAACTGCACATTTATCATTCTACGGTATACAAAACATACTTTGCCACTTTAGCGTCTTTATTTTGTTTCACAGTTTGACAAACCCAAGTGGAATACTCGCAGGAAATGAATGAGTCTACCATTTTGTTTCTTCATTGCTTCTTCTTATAACTTGAATTTTTTCGCTTATCCTTACAATATTCAAAACTTTAGATGACTAGCAAAACAATTTAATCAAAATCTATTGATAAATTATTGATCAGTTTTACTTACGCTAACAAGGTGAAAAGCTTTGTGATACTTTCGTTATAGTAAAAGAAGATTATCTGCCTAAAATCAGCATGTCGCCTCGTCAGTCACTTTGTAAAACGATTAAACGTTCGGGGATCGATGGAAGTATGATAGTTCGTGATTCCCAGATATTTTTCGACCAATGATTCACGATTCATTTATATAATTTCTTCATGATTCATTTCACAAAATTTCATGATTCATGATTAATTATTTTTTTTGTCCATGATTTATGATTCACAGCCTGCGAGATGATGTGACTCATGACTCCTTAACTTTTTTCAGCCGTGATTCATGTTTCAGGATTCCGCTTCCACCCCCGAAAACGTGGTACTGTCGACCTTTCTGTGATCTTTTAGCTTTTCTTAAGAGCCCAATTTTCTTTGTTAATCCAGCCAGTCTGGGTCTACAAAAGACTGGATTTTAGCCAACGTTGTTAAATCATAAAGACGCTAGTCCTGATTTGAAACAGCGTAGATATTTTTTGAAAGGAAACTGGCTTTTAGCTAATCTTATTGTACAGGCTTTCTTAAGTCTTAACAAAAGAGAAAAATACAAACTCATTCAGGATTTAATGTATGAGTAAGTTCTGCAAATCTATTGACACTCTCGTGGGAAACAGCACAGCCGTAAAAATAACTATTATGCTAACAAACACAAGAGTGTACTTATAGAGACCACTAACATTAAATATATTACAGTTACAGCAAAAGCCATCGAGAGAGCTACATGAGAAATGAAGACGTTAACTATAACTGTGCTTGTGTTTCTCTTTGTAGTTTTGGTCACGACATTGTCTGATGGAGAAAGTATAAGGAATGAAGAAGTGAGAGAACTTACAGAGAATCTTGTCAACGATGCAGATCTGAGACTGAAGAAAGAGCTTCCCACCAAGCTTAGCAAGCGATCCTGCTTCGTTTGGAGCCGCTACAAGTCTGAGAGATGCCGAAAATGGAAAAGAAAGTTTGTTAAACCTGAAAAGGTATCTTTTTATGAAATAACAGCAAAGCTAACAATAAATCTACGTTCAAAAACTTTATATATTAGAAACTTACTTTGTTGGCATTTTAAAGCTGGTTTATTTTTAAAACAAAAAAAGTTTGAAAGCAAAACGCCGGCAAAGTCCAAAATTTAAAACTACACCACGTGCTGTCTATTTCTTTCTCTACACACGTCTTAAAAAATTTTTGCGTTCATTTTTTCAGACGGGTTGTCGAAATATAAATTGTTCTTAGCCATTTCTTTATTAGTGCCCCCCCAAGCCTTGAAATGGTTGTATTGGTTCAAAATAGTAAATATTTCTGGTGTACATAGTTGCTGTTTCGCAGCGTTTAGATTCTAAAGGCCCAAAAATTTAGAAAGCTCTGCTATTTTAGTTAGTGGTTATCCGAAAGAAAAGGTTTATTACTTCAAAACCTTAAAATAATAAATAAATAAATAAATAAATCTTTATTTATCGTCGTTACGCTGGGAGTGGTTGCCCATTCTCCAAGGACAGTGGCTTTTGTTTAATCGCTCGACGGCACAGATCTAGGCGTGCATGAAAGTCGATTTTGTGGAGGGAGGAAGACCGGAGAAAAACCCTCGGAGTAAGAAGATAGACGAATCATGCAAACCCGCGAGCGCAAACCACTCGACCATCCCGACTCCCCTACCTTTAGAAGTTTACAATTTTTAAACGTATTATTTAGTTTCAGTGAATCTCAGTACTAATCGCATACTCTTTTTTTCTTCTTGAAACAGAAGGAAGAGGCCTAAGACCGCAAACGGATTCGTGAGTGATGACGAAACGCCATGTTACGCCCGATCGAATGAGGATGACCGCAACAACATTTGGAAATTATTTTCGACGACTCGTTACGATTTGCTTTATAAATTTCATTAAAGTTTCACGAGTTCAATCGGCCGAGCTTTCTTTGCTACTAAGTGTAAATTATATCAGTGGGATGAATAAAGCTGTAAAAACATTAAGGTGCCTCATAATTCTTGGATAGAGATTTGAAAATATAGGATCGTTAAAAGAGAATGTGATAAATGAGGTTTTTGTATCGTTTTTACAGAAAATGTTGGTTCATACAAAGTTAGCATGTTAAAAAACAAGTTAGGTTGAAGGTAGTGTTTACTCGACATGGTTTGCTGCATGGGATGGTGGACGAGTTTATTTTCTTATCGTGTGCTTTTGAGAAGTACTGTAAAAGCTCTAGTAAGTAAGCTCTTCCCCACGGGGGTGGGG
>JANVCF010040341.1:0-13611 GCA_025388745.1 Hydrozoanthus gracilis
TGAGTGCAGGCATAAGTGATTTTAAAAAGCAAGATGATGAGAAATTTTAAAGATTAAGGACTGTCACGTATTCAGTATTAAGGTTAAAAAGAAGATGTTACTAACACAATAAAAAAGCAAAAAAAGGTAATAACTATTTAGCTGATTGAAATTTCAGAATTGTTTTTATCCAGTTTTCCATAAATGCCATTTGAAACCTTAAGATCTTGTGCGCGACTGTGTGGCATAAAACACGCATTGCTCTAAGAGTAATGCTTCAAATGCATATTACTAGGCGGTTAATTAAAGTCCAGTATGTGCGTAAGATCCGTTATGTGCGTTTAAAACCCTCAAAAGAATGACATGTAGGAAAGAAGCCAACGTTTAATAGTTCCTAACATTTGACCTTCAAACAATTTTAGCATGCGTTTTTATAAGCTGCTACACCAGTATGTATTCGATTTAGACCTTTAGTATGAAAAAAGCCTTTACTATGTGTTTCTCAGATGTAATTACAAACCTGAAGACGTTGGATAAATCCTCATAAATCGGTACAATCTTTTGACTTTTAGGAATTTCCTTACAATCAGCTCACGGCAAGTTCGAATGAAACAAAACCTTTCCCTAGTGCTGACACTCAATAAGCCCCCTGCCGTGCACACGTGCAGGTCTCAGTCCGATCAACTCATAAAAAAATGAGTGGCCCGGGTACATTCAAAGGTCAGTCTGGTAAAATACTTTCTTGGACAATAGCTGCAGTACACAGTAACCGTTTGCAGAATATTCAATATGTGGAAATAGACCCAATCAGCTAAAAATACTATTGTCTTAAAAACATCAACGTTTTGTCGAACATAAATTCTTGCACTAGTTTTACCCTCAGGTAGCTGATGTCTCTTAGGTCAGATGTTAATCGACATGACTATATAAACGGGAAGCTATTCAGTTCATCACTGTCACACATTGCATACAAAGCGCAGAGAAATGGCAAGAATCCGCAAGCCAACAAATTTGCTGAGGTAATAAACTGCGAAAAAAAGGATGAACAACTTACCGTTTAGTACAACGGGTTGACTTGAGGGCTTTACAAACACCACACTACATTTTCCTCGATGCAAGCATGTGGTTTCTTTTTGTTTTAAATGCGGGTTCAGACCTCGGGGACAGAAAGCAATCTGTTTACTGTTTGGGGTACCAACCGGCCAAATTGACGGAGGATTGGGGTGCACCTGGCTAAACTGCAGAGGGAGCAAAGAGCCTTTTAAATTTGAAAGTTGTGATATTCAACTAATATGAAAAAATGGCTAGTTCGTGTCGCCAATCTTTTGGCACTCGAATCATTCGGTAAAAAAACGTCCTGCCTACAAACATTTGCACGACAATGACGGATATATTCGACCAGAATGCAAGAGAAGTGGAATGGTAATTAGACGGAATGAATTTTTTTAAACTTTATTTAAAGTTTGAGGTTTCATTAAAATTGCCAATAAGGCAATGTCTCCCACATAACCTAACAATAACTAAACAAGTCAGTCAAAAACTGATAGTTGCAATCGTAATGCATGTGAAAATTTCATTCGGCTTTTGGTCAAAACGCTTTCACATGTAGAAACATTCCCTTGTTTCATTCGTCACTGTTTGTTTACACATCAGTACCGACGGCGTAGAATATCGATAAAAGGCCGGCCCCACCGTGTTCAAGCTCTGGGGCGTTTTAATAAGAACCAATTTTTGAAACGGAAAACTCCCCTTAACCCCGGCTCTCCGAAAGTAAGGGTTATGAGCTTATGATTGATGATTGGAATTGTTAGATTTAAACGTAACGTCGTATTAAGGGGGTATAATTATGTTCTGTTAACTAATGACTGTTTAGTGTAAGAAAATTACAACTGCCCAACAAAAAACAGCATTTCCGAAACGCATTTAAAATTATTTGTCCATGTGGCATGTGCAAGCCGCCTCCCCCACCCCACCCCAAAAAATAGGCTAAAGCACTTGGTCCTGGTCAACACCAGCTGCATATTGTACACGGAGAAGAACCGCCTCTCTTGGCCCATGATGGCTCTAGAATACGTGAAGACTCTGTTTCCCCTTTTATTGTCTCTTTTGCCATATTAATCATTTCTGAGCGAACCTTTTTGGATTCTGCACGCCTATACGCCTGCCTAGACGTGACATAAACTATAGATAGGAATAATTTTAATTTTATTATAGCATACTCAAAAGATTCAACAAATTAAAAAAAGAAAATTAAAAGTTAAACATTTATAATTTAAGTTTCTCGTTACAAAGGAACTGTGTTGATCAAGTTATTGCACTTGGAACAAGTTATCTGAATCCAGAGAGAAAGGTTGTTTACGCTCAATCGAAAGATCGGGATGCACGTACTCAACACGGTTCATTGTTTACCAAACTTCCCTTGAATTTATGTTGGATTAATTGATTGGATTTACAGTTTTCTTGTCCTCTCGGTTATTAAACTCGGAAGAGTTCTGGCCGTTGAAGGCGAGTACCTTGTTTTATCGTATAATTATTTTTAGTCACACGAAGTTAATCCTTGTTTAGATCGAGCGGCGCCGTTGTTTTCAAACTTGTACTGAGAAACTGAAGGCTTGAAAAATCGTTATGTTTGGAAAGCTCTTTTTATTTATTCGGAAACTGTGTTTCATCTCATGAAAGCCGTTAAGGTATTTCTTGTCTATTTTTTACTTCAGTTGTGCTTCTAGACAGCAACAACTCGGCATTGGGAAACTGGACCATTCGTCAACACGATGGGGATTTTGTACCGGAAGAAGAGCATAAAAATCCTTGTCCCAGGTAAATTGTAATTATACATAGATCGTACACGGTATATACCATTGTTGCAAAAGTGTTTTCTGAAGATGTATTCTACTGTTGGAGCTGTTTTCGTTAGTTTTGACTGTTGAGATTATTACGTAATGATTCTCGAACACGAGCCGGAAGCCTCGTTTACATGTTTTGGAGCGAATTCCATGTGACAGTTTTAGAAGAAACTCGGAAAGAGAACAGTGAGATTTATCAAATTATCGTGGGCCGTTTGGCACCTTGTGAAATTAAAAGTTGAGTGAGAAATTCATTGGTGTGCGCGGATTGCTTTTCCGACACCAAAGTGCCGACCCTGCCAGGACTGTTACCTTGGAAAACACAAAAGTCAGTTCAGAGAGGGCCTTAGTGTTATTTTGTTTTGCGTGAAAATCAATATGGCGGACCTTTTCAAAGGAACTGAGCAAAGCGCTCTTTTATTTGGATGATATGGCCGAGACCATTAATACAGACAACAGCGACAATTTATCTGTGGATTCAGTCACAGAATTGTAAATATGATTACAAATTTGGAAGAGAACGTAAAGAATGCGACCGACGAAATGCTCGACAAGGGCAAGCCATTGAGTGAGGTAAGAGGCTATTCTAGGAAATGTAAGGAAGAACTTGAACAGCTGAGGAACTTAAGAAACAACTTAAAGACAAAATTAGAAGATTTAGAGAAGAATAAACTGCTAGCTAGGGAAAAGGATCTTTTAGAGAAAATTAAAGATACGAAATCGGACAGAAATTGATTCAAATATCGCAAGTGGAAAATGTAAAAACCCAATCAGTGAAGTTACAAGAATATCGAATTACCCCTTTCAGCGGCGATTACAAAGACTGGCTTCGCTTTCGGTTCAAAGATTCCCGAAATTAGTAAACTTAATTGCTTAATTGAACTAGTTAAGGGAAAAGCCAGGGAGTGCGTATTAGGCTTGCCGCACACACCCGACGGATATTATAAGGCGAAGAAAATTTTAGAGATGACCTTGGGGAAAGATATCAAAAGTACACAAATCCTTAATTAAAGAGCTCGAATCTCTACCAAACATAACAAATACCAAGCAAGTCAAAGAGGTTCACGAATTTCATCTTAACCTTTCGCGAACAGCGCGAAAACTGGCTACTATGAAAAAGCTAGAGGGCGCCCAAAGTTGTGTTTACAGTGTGATGGACATGCCATGGTCTTCCAATTTTCTTTTGATTTCAGCATACGACTGGACAAAATCACCAACATCATGAAACGATCCATCCCATTCTTGTTGAAATCGCAAACTCAGTTCTTTTAAATTTTTTACCATTTTCCTCCACTGTTTGTTCTTCTGCATCTTCTTCTTCTTTTTCTACTACAACTTGTGATCCTTCTGCTGCAATTTTTTCGACAAACTACTACCATTCTTCTTCCTTACACGCTCTTATTGCCAAAACATATATGTCAGGAATGTGAGGATGTAAAGTATGAATGAGTTTCTTTTCTCTAAGAACATGATCAAGGCATTTGAAATTTTCGTACAATTTATCACGTTGTTCTCGATCAGGTTGATAACAATCACCGACGTCCAAACATTCCTGTACGTCTTCCTGTACGTATGTATTTACCCTTTTGTCATATTTTTTAAGAAAATAAGACCATCGTCGGGTACATTTTTCAAAAGCTTCTTGATATTCCATTGTGGGTATTGGTTGAACCCAAATGTACCATTCCTCTAAAATATTCATCAAAATCGAGCGAGCACTAAGAAAATCCACCCAATATTGATATTCATCACACCGCTTCAATTTACAAATATCTAACGATTTCAAAACCTGATGAAGCTCTTCCAATAACTCATTCATGGTAACAGACAAATGACACATTTCTACTGAGTTTCAATCTTTTATTAACCTTAAGATTACAACACTGTTCAACATTGCATTGCTTTTAATGTCTTTTGCTTCATTTCTGGTGGTGTAGTCCACAGCAACTTCTTCTCGGAGGATAAACTTCAATCCAACCAATAAAATAATTTGCATTCTCTCTTCTTACAGCTCAAAAACCACCGGTCTGGATTGGCTTTGGTTCGGCTCTTGGACAACTTCAGGACTTTTCCGCACCAACACCAATAGTTGTACTCTGGACATCCTTGATATCGATAATAATTATTTTTCGAGATCAAAGACGTGTGTCTCTTGCCTTCAATGCTTCTCAGGGTTTGACTGATTTCATCTTTCCCACAGCGAAACATACACTTGGGGACAGGGCATTTATAGTAGATCCACCCTTTTTGGAATTCTTTGGGAAAATCGAGCGTAATCTTGTGAAAAGGACACACATTCCAACTGTAACCTTGGAGTGGTGTTACCAATGGCTGCATATTTGGGTTTGTGTACTTGACTGTGCTGTATGCTTCTGGGGGACCAACTCCAAAAAGAGGAGTTGTTGTTGGCACCTGTTGTATCCCAGTGAACAAGGGTGTTGTGGTTGGCGTCACAGTAGAAGGTAACGTTGTTCTAAGTGAATGGTGATACGGTTTTGCATCTGGTTCGTACACGTATATTTCAGGATACGTTCCCAGAGTAGTGAAAGGACGCTTGTCTTTCGGAGGGGTCATGTGCCACTTGTCATTGTCAAACTGCTTTCCTCCAAGGTTGAGCTGATTCTTCATAAAGACTTCATACTTGAGAACTGGATCATCAACACAGTTTTTAATCTTTTCTTCAATTCCTTCTTCTAAACAAGGAACCCCACCGTTTGATTTAGAAAACACTTCTCCAATTTTTCCTAACGGCATGACTTCTAACTCTTCAAAAAACTTCTCGACATTAAACTCTTCTTTCTTCACTGGGTCGTTCTTCAATTTTTTCTTAGGTGGATCTTTCAAAATGACTCAGCTCGGTTCTTTAACGTCATTTAAATCAAGACGTACACTCAACTCTTAATGTTTCCCGCCTTTTCTTTGCCTTTTTCGGCGCTCTTTTTTGCGTTCAATAGCACGGCTTACAGTGACTTCAGCCATGTTTCTCGCAGAACTAATGCTCCCTCGTCTCCCACTTCTTTTATTACCTCCACGTGCAAAGACGTCTGGGATCACGTCATTTTCCACCCTTTTCATTGGGCCGTCTTTTTCCTTATCTCATTCCTTATGCTAATTTATGTGCATAATTACTTTTGAATAGAAGTGAGCTGACATAACTACTCCCATGTAACAACGACGGCGGAAGGTTTGCCTGCTTTTTCATTAAAAGTTTGATTTTTTTTTCTTTTTTTTGATATATGTATTTTATTTTTCAACTTAACATTTTCACATCTCGATATTATGTGGCCATTGAGCACATTCGATAACTCCAACACATTTATTTTGGGTTGTTAAAGTATCTTAGAGCTCAAGTATATAGTCGAGGCTTTGGATTCTTAAACCGCGAGTGAAAAATTTATGATTTATATTTTGAGTGACGTTCACACTGAACCGCCAAACGAAGATCACCGGACTCCTGCTTTTAGATCACCGCGATAGCACGGGTTTTGATGGCGAGAAGTAAACTTTGGCAAATGTTTATTGGTTTGGTCTGCTAAAGAACCAAAAATTATAAAAGCCCGTTTGCTGCCAATTTGCCGGTACCTCTCAGACTTAAACTTATTTGAAAAACTAGCGGGTTAATTGTTAATATATTTATGATACTGAAGCTTCATCACAATGAAAACTCAGTACTGCGCGTGGAGCTGGTGTACATTTCCGTCGGATATAAATACACGCTTTTTTATGTTTATATAAGAAACAGTAAATTTGGTCGAGGCTCATTGTTCTTAACTTTTTGGCGATTCGAGCATAAAATTGCTCTTAAAATGTTCTTACGTCTATGTTGTTTAAATCGAAGAAAAACTAAGTCATAAGTGTTGCAATGTTTACGACTGTCTTGGAAAACGAATTTGGTCAGTTTAACGTTGTTTGCCGACATTTTCTCTGAGACTATTTCCGGTGTCTATAAACTGCGAAGCTGCTCTTGTTTATTCTTCGATGCTCAGCTAAAAATCGATGTTAAGTAAGGTTTTCAAAAAATTATCTATCGCGCCCGAGCCTCAGCTCGTTCTTTAAAAAAATGTTCTTAAATTTTGGCCATTTTGAGCCTCGATGATTTTATAAAAAAGAAGCGTGTACTGATTGCACGATCCACGACTATATTAGTGGATTGACGCATTTTTAGCAATCTAGTAAAAGTTGTGCGAAATGAGATTCTTACTCGTTTCCTTGATTGCAACTTGCATAAAAAACCTTAAGACAGGTCAAGCAACACTTATATACCTTGAACTACTTTAAAGTCGTAATTTGATTTGTCTTGCAACAATTTCATACTTTTGCTGTTCCTTGTTAAGCATTCGAAGCTTTCCTAAGTGTAAAATGGCCAAAATTACTGCCACTGCTTGTTTTTAAAGACTGCTGGTTCAAAAAATCTTTAATTACAGAGGTCATACCATGAGTCACAGTTTAAAAAAGCCAAGGAATCATGAAGCACAATCATCTCGCAAGTTGTGAATCATGAATCATGGACAAAAAATAAATGATTCGTGAATCTTGAATTTTTGTCACATGAATCATGAATAAATGGTCGAAAATTATCTGGGAATCACGAATTATCATACTGAAATGACTCTGCTTCCACCCCCGAGAATTTCTACAGGTATCAGCCATTACCATTGGGATCTACTACGTGTATACTCGATACCAGAAGCCTGGACTACACCGAGTGGACTATAGAGGGACTTGTAAGAGATTAATCTTGAATAGGCGAATTTCTAGTTCCAACCTTTGGTATCGAGTATATAGGAGTACTGTATGCCAATGGGTGAGACCATAATCGGTGTTTTGAGCCAGCGGTTCTGCTCAATAACGACCGAAGACTAGTAACTAGTTGGGTTAATCGTTCACAAGTCCCTCTTTGGGGAGTCTGTGCGAGACAAGTGCGTTATTTTGGTGAACACCGAATTTCTGGTCTCAGCCATTGGGATATATTTCTATACACTCGATACCAATGGTTGAAACCAGAAATTCGTCTATGTTTGACAAATACAGTCGTTGCGCTGGAGTGCCTGTCGCAGAAAACGCGTTCCTTCAGTTATTCACTTGTTGCAAGTAAAAGGTATGAAAATGATGCTGGTACAAATGTTGGTTATGTTTTTAAATCTCTCTGTCCTGTTTGGTTCTCATACAATTCATGCCCGAGAGCATATTTCATAATACTTTCCATTCTGACAATGGCTTTAATTGATTCAAATAATGATTTAGAACTGAAAACTCTTTTTTTAACATTTCTGTAATACAGTTTGCTGTGCATGTACTGTAACATATGAAATCCTTTGCCTGTGAGGCCCGGGTAGTGGGGATGGCGACGACTACCCTCCAAATCTAGCTACTACAGCTGTGCTTTGCCACTTGGCCTCTATAATGCAGTTTAACAATGTTTCCTTTTTGATACTTGGATAAAACACTGAACTTAAACAACTAGCCAAATCACAGCAAATGTTCCTTACAACTTCTGCAATACCGAATTCTTAAACATTTTGTAACGTGATAGTTTTTACTAACTTTATAATTGTTACTTTTTTTGTTAGACTATTAACTTAGTTAGCCATAAGATACAACAAAAATAGTCTCTATCCATATGCCTAGAGTAGGAGATCATTATAGTTTGATAAAGTTTGACTGTCTAAGATGTATAACTAACCAACCTAGCTTTGTGTTTGAAAATGTAAGTTGCAAAAAAATTAAAAAGTCTTCCCATGTATTAATGGAATTGAAAATACTTAAGAATTGCGAACTTATACTCTTATGCTTGACAAAAGAGGAGTACACTCTCGAAACATATCTGCAGCCTCACCCTTCCTTTAACAATTGTAAATGTATACTCAGCTCCATTATGTTAAGCACTATTTAACTAATGGCCAAGAAACACAACTTATCTATTATATATCTATATCTAAATATATGGATATTTGTATAAAATGTGGACGCAGACTTGCAACTCCTTGAATCCCGTTATTCCTTTTATGACTTTATCCCTTTTTATTACTTTTATATCTAAATATATCTACAGATGTGTACATTGTTTAATCCTTTGCATCTGTGAGAAACTCATCCTAGTGAAACACATTTTTACAGTGGAGTATGAATAGAAAGAAAAACATGTTGTCATAGATGGTATTTGAACCCACATCCCCCGGATTACTAGTCTGGTGTGGTAACCACTGTATTACTGCGACAAAAATGCTGGCTACATAGCAACCTTACGGTGTGTGGATTCTTGTTGTTGGTTTTCTTGGTCAGTTTCTCTTCCAAAGTTCGGCTCCATTATCATGCCTTAGAAAATCAGCCCGGGGGGAGACCCACATTAAGGTCAACACACCGCATTATTGCTATGTAGCCAGCATGGTAGTGTAGCAGTCATCACCCCTGACTAGTAATCTGGGGCAAAAGGTTTCAAATCCCGTCTGCAGCAACATGTTTTCCTTCTATTTATTATAATTATGTATACTATCTATATGTATACATATATATTATGTATTGAAGTAACATAGTTTTTGCCTGTATCTAAATATAAATAAGTAAACCTATAAACACAAGTGTTTGTCAAAAAATTTGCATATATGCATGCTGATTTTTTATTCATATATTTATATATATATTTGGAACACAGATTTCTTTGCAAACAAGTAATTTTATGTTTACTAATTTATTTTAGAATACATATCTAGTTGTCAAAAAAATTTAGTTTGTGAATAACGACAGACAAGATTAATTGCAAGATCTTCGTAAAGGCAAAGCTCAAACAATCTTTGACAGGAATTAAGTTTTACAAGTTTAGGTAGAATATCATAATCATATAACAGTTCAGCTATTTGCAGCTGCTGCAGTGCCATAGTTTCATCTTCTGCATAACAGTTTTTCATGGCAACTGGACACAATTGGGATGAAACCACTCCTTGCATCGGTCACACTGGTAGTATCTTCTTCCACTATATGGCAGTCTGCAAACACAATAAACTGGCACTTGATGGGTTTAAGGGGCTTTTGCTGCTGCTGATGCAAAGGATGATGGGAAGGATTGAACATACCGGTTTACAAGACAGTCATGGCAATGCTGCCTCATCGCATCTTGGTGGTAAACTCTGGATGAGGGGTCTTCCCCATGGCAAATGGAAGTCGCAAAAGCAACAGCAAACAGCCCACAATCCGATCCTCCAACTTGCTGTGTTAGAGGTTGCACAACAAAATCGACGTGTCTCTCTGTTGTCTGCATCATCCTTGCAGCATCATTGGAAGTTGCCTTGTTTGGATGACTTAATTTGACATTCATGCTGTCACATACATGGACTTGCCCTTTCTTACAGCCAACAGTTGAAACACAAATCCAATGCCCTCCAATATTGATAACTTGCACAAATTCGTTTTGCTCAATCATGACCATGTTTCCACGGATCGCAGGGTCTGCAAGACCACCCATATTTGGTGCCTGGCGCTTTAACAATTGCAATCCAGCATGAATCTCTGTGTCACAGAGCCATGTGCCATTTTCAAGGATATTGTCTCTACTTTCTCTATAGAGGACAATGAAGGTTGAATCATCTCCTTCCCCACTATACTTTATCCAGTATTTTGGGTCAGGCAAGTCATCACTCACAAGAGAAGGGGAATCTTGGTTCTTGATCAAATCCGTCTCAGGAATAACTGGATCATGATCTGCAGTAGCATTCATCTTCATTGCATCATCATCAGCAGCAGCAGCAGCGTCACCATCATCTTCACTGGTTTTCAACTTCTTTGGTGGCGACTTTCCAACATTCTCTGAAGTAGCCATCTGGATTACTTTGGCTACTTCATGTGCGCCATCAGCCAGATTCTTTTTTCTCTTTCTTGTTGTTAACTTTGTATAGTTATAGGGCCTTGCTTTTTTCATGCTTGTTTTCTTGTTTCCTAGGTGGCCAGCCTCTAACCTCAGTCCACCATCCAATTTTACTTTACCCCTTAGTGAGGTTAGCACTGACCCAAGCTGCCTCTGTGTTTCTTCTAAAACATCAGGTTCACTGCACAGGTAGGTGAAATATTTGATGGTTGACAATATTTCCCTGCAAGCTATACCTGCTTTTCTCATCTGCAAATAGGGTTTTTTTCTTCTTTTTCTTTTGGGAGGGTGTAAAGTGGATCCTGTTCCTCGTCTATAAAGCAAGACTGGTTTGAGGCAAGCACATTCTCTTCTTTGTTTTCAACTAGCCTCTTAACAATGGAAGGATCCAAGTTGAACAGTGGGTTGCTTGTGTACAGTGCTGGCAGTGCATCCCAACTATAATTTGGAATGTGATTGAACACCGCTATAAAGTGTTTGCATGGCCAGTGGTTTCTCTTCCAATCCAAACACTCGCAGGATTGAAGCTTCTCGGCCTTGCCAAAGTTAACTACATAATATATCGACTCTGACTGACTATGGACCTTAAAGCTTCTACCATCACTGGTCTTTATGATATCGGATGGACTGGTTTCTTGTGCACTTGTATACCGTGACATACAGTGATCAATGAACTGATGAGGTCGGTTCCTCATCCACTCAGGAATACCCAGATTATACAGTTGGTAACTGCTGTGACTTCTCAAAATAAGTTCGGCATACCTAAAAAAATTTTAAATAATGATATTTTTAGTCAATTGTTGATAAAAGAATTTTTTATGATTTGTGTCAAAAACAATAGTAATCTTAACAATAAAAATTATAGAAAAACCAACAATAATAACAGTAATAACATTAATGATAGTAACAATCATGAAAACAAGAAAAGCTGTACAAGTAATAGCGTTAAGGACCTCTTTCAACAAAAATAGTACTCATAGTGATGATAATTAAAGTACTTTTAATATTTAATATTAATGATTCAGAAATGATATGTGTTTATGCTAAAAAGCTACTAATGATAGTAATAAGAGTAATTATGTTAGCCATTAAAAAGATAACCTAACCGTTCTTAGTGAATAGGAAAAATGAGCTTTTAGAGTTTAATCCAATGTTATCAAATTTTGTCATTTACAAAGTTCAAAAGAACATGTTATGTTCAAACATGTATGGGGTGTGTACATTTGTGATGTAGTAAGGTATTTTAAAGATGTTGAACGGTCCTTAGGTTCTTCCCCTTAGCAGCTTTCAACGCACCTTTTGAACGATTCTGGTAGAAACTTCATTATTAAAATGTCCAGTACTCCACTCAGTTTTGTGTTTCTGTTTGCTACCAGGAAACTATGTTTAAACGTTCGATTCTGCCGCTCTATCCCATTGTTCGTGTTAATTTGAACATTTACACGACTTTGTCTGTATAGCCAGACCCACCTCTGCAAATAAATAATTTATTTTTGCTGAATCATCTCCAAAATCAGTGAATGCTTGATCATCTCCATTTAATTTGTAACGCTCTTGTGGTTTTACTTAATTCTATGGGTTTGCTTTATAATAGTGAAAGATTAAATATCAATTGCTTTTAAATTGCAGTATAAGGCCTTATTTGTCTTTGAATTAAAGTATCAAAGTATTTGTTTGTAAAGTTGAATTCAGAAACTAGTGAATGAACTGCAAGTGGGAGACTTGTAACGAAACTGTTTGTTTTGTTTTGTATCGTCTTGCTAGTTATTGTTATTACTATTGTTACTAATATTGTTGTTATTACTGTCATGTGCCAATTGTTTGTAGTTTTATCGATATCATTGATATTGCTATTAATATTTTGATTGTTAGTTTTGATTAACGACTTTTGTAATGTATTTGTTATGCTATGCTCATGATTGACCGACTGACTGCACAACTTAATTCCTAAAGTATGTAGGCTTTACCTTTGCCTCTGGAAGCATCTTTTGTTGAACCAAACTTGGAGCTTTAGGTTATCCTTCCAAACTGCACTTTCCCGCAAGGCATCAACAAACTCCTTGAGTGCTTGTACATTTGAGGATGAAGCAATCCGGCGAAGTCGTACCAATGCGTCACCCTAAAAATGACAGTAAAAAAATTAATGAATGGTTAAATTATGATGGCATTAATTTTAATTTACAAGAAAATAGCTGCTTGTCTAAGCCGAGCTACACAGATTATTACAATTATAAGTCAAAGCTGGTGATAACAGGGTTCCTCCTATATGGTATAAAAAACAAAGTATGAGAGAGCAAAATGTGAACTGCTCTTGTACAGAAGTAAAAAATTGGGAGGCAAAGGAATGGTGGAAATATGGAGGAATAGGTCTGTGGAACAAATGTTATAAAACAACTTTAATCTTAACAGTAATCTTAATGAAAAATCTAATCTCTGTAAAAAGCACAGAAAAATGTACACTTTGTTGTGACACAGTCACCAAGCAATGGTACTTTCCCTTAGAGAGAGTGGAGGAAACGAATTCTTTTTTTTTCATGCGATAGGATCCACTCTCCCAACTGGATTTCCTTTGTGAGGACTGTTTTTTCTTTGCAACAAAGCCTTCTATGAGGGGTAGAATAATGAATTACCTCACATTGAAAAACCCCAAAAATAAACTAATGGCAACAACAGTTGTAAAATGTGTTAATATGGTCAAAGAAAGAGGTTATTCGATGTTAAAAGATATATATGATGAATATATTGGTGAAATCTTTAAACAATGTAGCATAGAAGTTGATCAAAATTAAGCGTAGAAGTGAAATTAAATGCTTTGTTCGATATCTGGAACTGAAAACCAGTGTACAAGATATATAATCCCACACTGGTGTTGACAAATATGGCCGCCTTCTATACAATTCAAGTACTTTTAATGCTGATAATGTAAACATA
>JANVCF010040452.1:0-10884 GCA_025388745.1 Hydrozoanthus gracilis
AACCTCACGTTTCTGGTAAGGATTCTCATCACCTCACCACCTCTAGTGTTTACCACTATGTTACTAACCTCACAGAGGCTGGGAAGGATTCTCATCACCTCACCACCTCTGGTGTTTACCACTATGTTACTAACCTCACAGAGTCTGGGAAGGATTCTCATCACCTCACCACCTCTAGTGTTTACCACTATGTTACTAACCTCGCAGAGTCTGGGAAGGATTCTCATCACCTCACCACCTCTAGTGTTTACCACTATGTTACTAACCTCACAGAGTCTGGGAAGGATTCTCATCACCTCACCACCTCTAGTGTTTACCACTATGTTACTTCCAACAGCATCAAGCACATCAATAGATTCGGTTTTCCTACAGTTAAAAACATACATTTTCTTATTAACCAGTTATGACTGCGTTTTTTTCCCTTTTTTTTGGTTCACTGAAATTCCAAAATTTTGGAGACTTTGCCAATTAATTAATGAGCAGACTTCAAAATTTTAGGACTTCAAATTTCGTTGAGATTTGGGAATTGCTGTATTCTTTATGTTTACTTATGTGAACTGTGTTTGTAAGTAGTGCTCTGATAGCTCAGTGGTTAAAATTACTCGCAATGGAAAGGATTGCCACACAATCAACTAACGGCCAAACCGACAAGTACTTTTTACAGCTGATATGCTCTGACTTCTGAAATCAGTAAAATCTGATTAACAAGTTTCTTGATCCCTGTAACATGTCCGGTGATCTCCTGATTTGTCTTTAAGTAATTCATATTCGCACATCACACTGAATGAGACTGAAGAGAGTTGGTGAAAGGATAAAAATAGTTGGAATAGTCTCGAACATTCAAGTAAAGGACTGCTGGAGAAATAAAATTTGCATTTCAAAATTATATTTCTTTTTTCAGCTCGATACTATTTGCCCTGATTTGGTTATGAAAACGATTTACTACCAAACTCGATAGCATGTGATGGACTTTGAGTGTATTAATCAAAAATTTAGTATCTTGTGAGAGTGGACGTTTATACTAATCTCAAAGTATGTCAGTACTTGTTTTTTGTGCAACTATATAATGCTACAGAATATCAGTTCTTCTTTACAAACAGTGACCCAATAGTTTCTCTTTTCTATACTTGATAATCGAAAGATTTGTGGAAAGAAATACAACTATGGCCATCATCATCAATTATCAAATGAATAACTTTAGGGAATGCTAACTGTGGATGGAGACTTCACCTTAGTCATCGGACTGCAATGAATGGGGAAGAGGAGAGCCTTTTTCCAAGCAATGTAACATATTGCATATTGTGCAAACCATATAGAAAACATTTCAGAAAATGTGTACACATAATGACATGCTAAAATCCTACAGTTAAACTTCTTTATTTTTATTTAGACAGAAATGTACTGAAGACATCAAATTTTTGAAACAACTTGTGTTAATCTACTCACTTCTGTTATTCAAGATATAACTCAACTCAATACACACTACACTGTACATCCAAACCTTGTTTCAGAAGCCTAGAAAAGTTGATCTATCAATGAGTACTGATATGAATTTGTATGCGTGAAATTGTTTCATGACTTGGTAACAGAGTTTTAGTAATATCAAATATGTTTTGTTTCACGAATTTCAAGTATTCATCTGTGAAAACAAATGTCTTTGCAAGCAAAACTAAAAAGAGGCAAAACTGGCTACATGGGAAATTCTTTAAACTGGATGTTCAACTACACTTTATTGTTACTGCCATATTTGCCAAGAAAGCGAATTATTCTCACCTGTTTTCCCAAGGCCTTGATGTAAAAGCATAAGGTTTTGATGTGAGGGCTCCAACGGGGCAAAGGTCTGGCAATATAAAACATTTCAAATATATAGTGTCAAAACTGTAAACCAGCCTCCTAAAAATAAGACTTGAATGGGCTACAAACCTTTGTTCATTATAAGAATTTGTATGTTTATTTTTAATACTTGTTTGCAATAGTTAAACATCAAGGGAAACCATTGGTCATCTTTTAATCGGCTTATCCTTGTGGGCCACAAAGCAACACCAAACAACTGAAGTAGTCGCCTTTAGTTTAAGGTAGCTCATTTTTGACGAAATTATGCAAGAACAAACAAACAGACACACCATTTAATATTGTCTACTTTTTATCAAGAGATTCTTCTTGTACAACTTCCCTCTGGAACTGACACAGTTTGCAAAATATTAATTCTTCTCAAATGTCAGAGCTCTTAGAGCTTCTTTGCACTGTCTTCTTGGTTAGGATACTCCTGAACTGCTTCAGTTTGAACTCTTGATTGTATTAAAATTAGAAAATGCCTGCTTTCCACTAATGCAGTGCCTACAAATAGAAGAATTTTCTGCTTGTTGAAGCTGTTCCAAAAGATTGTACCATTGTAGCAAAAACTTTTTTTTAAATAGTCAGTGAGAGGTTTTGGAACAGTTAGTATGTTTGTGGTGTCTTTCAAAGTAAAGCTTGTGACCCTATCACAATCTACATTTTGCTCTGAGATAATCTGTCACTAGATTATCGAGGGATTTGTAGACCATAGTAGCTATGTGAGAACAACATCAATCAGTAAGTTTTCCCCAGCCAGGTCTGTCAAGGAGAGGATTTGCATTATTTGCATCACAGCTACAGAAAGTTAAAACCTTAGCTGTGCGGTTTTGCAGTCTCTGGAGTTTAGAAAGTAATAATTACTTACTTTTATTATTGTGATACAAGTATGCCAGGGGTTTTATAAAGATAAAATACCTAAACATACAAATCTCCAGAAAAAATCATCTACATAGCAACATAGCTTTTAATCTTAAGGTTGGCGTTTAGACAAAAACTATGAATGAAAATAAATAATCATGTACGGCATTTAGTAAATAGAAAGGAAATGAGATACAAGTATGACAGGAATTTTATAAAGATAAAATACCTAAATATATAAATCTCTAGGAAATATAATATATAGTAACATAACTTTTAATCTTAAGGTTGGCATTTGGGCAAAAACCATACAGTTACTAGGCATTACCTATGACATTGCCAGAGAGTTCTGACTTAAACATCTTCTCTACATATGTACCAACTTGCATGTCTCCACCACGACCAGTGGTACCAAGGTCATCAACACCTGCTATCTCACTTGCAAACCTTAATAGTAAACATTAAGCATTTGTTTTCATTTCATAAGTACAAAAGCTTAGTAACTAACCTGTTAGTAGTTATAACATTTAAGTTTGTGAAACAAAGTTAAGTTTTGCTAAAATTATATTAAAGTCGGCACATATGAAAGGTTTAAATATAGATTTAGTTTACTAATGAACTCAATTATTTTGACGGATAAATGTTGCACAATTACAACTGCACAACTGTTACACTTTTAGCATTACTACCAGTTTTGCAAAACAACTTGGAAGCTGTATTCTTTTGTTGAAGAAGTTAATAACTCAAGGTTACAAGAACTTTTCACCTTAAGAATTTAGAGTGACAACAATATCTCGTTTTACAACTCTATGAAAACAAGACGATGCCCTTCTTAACTCTAAACATGTTGTAAAACTGAAATGTTTTAAGCAATCTCACTAAGAAAGTCTCGAATGAAATTGGCCTACCAATGTTTGGCTGCTGAATGATCAACAACAACAAAACACTGGTTTAGAGGGGGAGGGGGTGAGGGTACATTAAATTTTGTCATTTGGCTGTCCAGGTATGAAAGCCAAAGTATACTTCAGTTGGGTAGTATAATTATTATATCAATAACCATTACAATACTGAACTCACTCTAAAATATATAATTTTAATAGATCAAAGTTCATTACATTTTGGCACTAACTGAACTTAATTTATATAAGAGCTGAACATACAACATCAGTTTACCTGATACACCTGGTACAGTGGATGCATCTTGTCATGATTGTTTTGATCAAAGGCCCAACATTCTTATCTTCTACAGCCCTGGAGTAATGCAAAATAAGCATTAATTTTGATAAAATACACACACTACTGTTGATAACTTTTATCATATATTTTTCCATTTATGTCCATACTGGCATAATTATTTCACTGAAAATATATACCAATGAAATGTTTCCATATAAGAACAATCATACTATCTCTTAGTAATTGAACAGGGTAATATTTCAAGGAAAAGGATTGAAAAATAATTTTAAAGCAACAAATACCTCTTGCCAGAGAACTGATTGTCAACAAATCGACTCCTGTCACTTCCAAATGCCATTGACTGGTCCTGAAATGGAGACACAAATTGTCTTACCAAAAAAAGTCATCTGTTTAAATCATTCATTAAAAATCTTTCATATGAAACCTCATTGAATGATTTTGGTGCACACAAATGATATTCGTGATTAGCAATGCAAAACTCAGAGCAAGCTGTTAAATTTCAAGTTTGAAAGATGAAAGAACCTCACCCTGACCATTGCATAAACTTTTAAAATACCTCTAGCAAAAACATATGAGTACTTACAACATAAAGGTTCAAGTGAGCCTTGCCAATGGAAACAGGGAACACCCTACTGCATCAACAAATAACCCATACACCCACACAAAGAAAAAGGAAAGATCTCCAACTTCAGTGGGGTTCAAACCCATAACCTGTGAAACTGATCTATGTCACTCTTATCAACTGAGCTAGAGGGTCAGCTGGGAGATTGCATGGTTGTGGGATTTAGGGACAGTGGACCTAGAATTGAGCCTAGAAATAACCATGAAAGAGTGTTAACCTTGAGCGGCATATACGCAAATACAATATACAATAGATTCATTTTATTCAGTGAGTATAGCTAAATCTAACTGTCACCACCCTAGTCCCAATCACTGTCTTGGTTGCAATTTGTAATTCTATACAATGACCATCTAAAGTCAACTCATCACTCTGAAAACTGACTTGGCACTTAAGTATTCTTAAATTAAAGTTTACTACCTTTGGCCAAAGGCTGGAATGGCTACTTCCCATCTTAGTAACAAATAAAGCAGCCTAAGTCGTCTGTATAACTACCTCAAGAGCACAACTACAATTGTTATCATGCACTGAACACTTACTAGTATCTATAAAATCTGACAGTCACATTTACCTCTTTGCTAACAGATTAGGAGGTCGCTTTCACTACAAAGACTAGACACTCTAGAAGGTGGTTACCTGTTCACATTTACTACCCTGGTATTAAACTGGGTTCTCTAAATGACGAATACCTTGGGGTCATCAAACTCAAGACGATAACAACTTGAAGGTAGCCTTTACTATGCCAGACTTTCCGAGGATCACATTCACTACACTGGTCACAGAAGTTACACACTCTACAAAGATTCTAGAATTTAATGATTATCTGAGAAACAAATTTGTCACCCAAATCACAGGCTGGAGACTCTAGAAGATAGTAACCTGAAGGTCACACTCACTACCATATCCACAGACTGGATACCCAAAACCGTGATTACAGTGATCAGATTTTCTAACTTGGTCACAAACTTGGCACTCAAGTTAACTTCTACCTGAAAGTCAATTTTGCCTTGTGCAAAAACAATGTAAGTGACTTTGTATAAAAGGCTAAATTCTCCCAATGGTTTCATAGATATAAAAGGAATAATGTAGGGAGAATTGAGAACTTCATCAAAAGTCACTTACATCATTTTTGCACTATACTCCTCAATTATGAAGAATCAGATGTTCTAGATGATTTCCTGATGATTCACTACTTTTCACAGAAGAAGTTGATGATTACCTGAAGATCACATTCACCACCCTGATCACAGATTGGGCAGTCTAAGGGATGGTTGACCAGTAGGAACTCCATAACACCTTCCCTGAGAAAAACAGGTTTTGTAACAATTACAAAAATCTTACTTTTGAATCTTATGCAATTCTGTCACTGCTCTAGCCTTAGGTGTGCAAGTAATGAACCAAACCCAACTTTTTAAAGTACAAAACAATTAAATTTTGTAAAGGAATAAGTCAAACAATTGCTGCTAAAAATCACTTAGATAGATTTTAAAAACTCTGATAATGCTATTTGGTATGAAAAACAATGTTGATTGTACGAATAGGAGTGTATCTGAACTTAAACAAAACTTTTTTTATAGAAATGAACGTCAAACAATATTTGTGTTCCCCCCCCCCCCCCTTCTTGGCAAGACTAGTTTACTCATAGAGTCACAGCCTTACTTTTTGATCAACCCATGCAGCTCTCAGATCTCAAACAACATTCCTCAATGGTTGACTGAAATTGAGCAATAAGTCAATATTGTCACCAAGAACAGGATAATCGGGGTGTGTTCACTTACCTGGCCTTTCTAGACATTTCTGAATCTGTTTTAATCCTCATTCCTTTCATGACTGGCATTGCACAAGATGCAACCGGCTGGGAAAAAGGTAAGGAATTTTCAGGAACAATGTTCAAACTGTTAAATTCAGGAAACTAGCCCTTAATCAAATAACTCAGATTGATTTTGACCACACTCTGGTCCATAATTACATGCGGTTCCACTTAAAACTCCTCATTTATTTCAACTCTACAACAATGGAAGGCACTAGGATTGAAAATAACACCAATATTCTGTCCCGAAAATATAAACAATTTTTTCTTTGCTTTTTCTTTTTGGATGTTACAGACTTGATGACAGGACTTCCTCTCTGGACAGTAATCAGCTGTGTCAATGATGCCTCTTGCTGATTTGCCTTTGCTTTCTGTACAGTATTGTGCACTTTGTTTGATTCCCATTTGGTTTGTTTTGCAGTCCCCATCATGATACAAGAAATATTTGATTTTTGAGTGCCGCAGCTTTGGCAAAAGTGCACATCTCACAAAATTGCTACTCTTTCAGTCAACAACCAATCTCCTCCTTTCCTTTCAGCTGATGTATTCTGCTCTTCTTTACTACTTAAGGTTCTTCTTTATTTTAATTTTTTCTTAAAGTTTTTGTCGCTTGGCTCAGGCTCACCAGGGTCAATCAAAACATGAATCAGGAACAGGGTCATAGCATCATCATAATGACAAAATTGGTCTTTCTGAAATTGGCAGCACTATCAGCTCCAGCATCAACAAATTTAAATCATATATTTATGTTAAAATTTGATGTTAAGATATCATATATAAGAGGAGCATAAAATTCATTGCAGCCATCATGGTGCAAACATTATATGTTTAAAACTAATCAACCTATTAGCATATCCCATTATGACCTGTTGGGAGTTGCACGAACTTGGTCACCAATAATCTGGCCAAAATTGCAGCAAAGCTAATAGGCCCTCTTGTCAGACAGTCATTGCACCATGTCATGAACAAGCAGTAGTTTAAACTGAAGGAAGGTGAAACTATGTCCTCCTACTATGTGACTGCTCTATTTACAAGCATCCCTGTTGGTAAAGCTTTATACATATATAGTAAAGCAATGCTTGAGTAATGATGGGATGCTAGTCAGTCTGTCAGCCTGATTGTGGAGATTGTCACCCTGTGTCTCAAGAACACTTCCTTCTCATACGAAAACAAATTCTTCTCAAGAATGAGGCTAGCTGCACTTATTTGAAATGTTGATAAAACATTAATATTTAAATCACTGCCTTTTATCCATAGGATCTTTATTGCATGCTATTCTTTCATTACTCTAAAAGCACTTCTTTGCCCCCTTTTCCCACTGTTCAACATTAAAGTTAGTTTTCCCATAAATTGCACTTAACTGACAACATTGAAAAAACATGGGGTTGGGGAAAAAACTTGGCTCAAAGACTTGTTTGAAAGTGTTTGAACATATTTAGCTTATTACCTTGATGGATTTTTCAACTTCTACGAGGCACATTCGACAGTTCCCAGCTACTGAAAGTCTGTCATGATAACAATATCTTGGGATCTGAACTCCAACCATTGCACATGCCTGGGATACAGTTCAAGAAATGATGATGATGATGAGGTTATTAAGCACTATGCAGGGGGGGGGTTTTCAATGAGAATCAACTAGAATAAATATAAATATTATCATTTCTAATGAGATTTTCCACCAATACAATCAAAGTAATACTACTACCACTACTACTATTAATAATGAAAAATAAATAGTGATATCAATGTTTAATTACTAAAACCATATAAAATAAAAGAACTAGTTAACTAAAATTTGCCCCTTTTTATTAACTGGATTAAAAGATAAGAGTTTTCTTAAATTTTCTTTGATTTTTCAAAACAATTTTATGGCCTACATGACAATTTTAGGTTGAAAAACAAAACAAAGAATTTTGATTTTTTTTCTTTCCATTTTAGGGGTTAATTAGAAAGCATTTTAAAGAGGGACTTAGTTGAACCAAGAAAATATTTTAAAATATTACCTGATTTAGTAAGCAAAAATGTATAGAAACACTTCCCTATGGTTCCATTTTACCCTCATTAATTGGTTCAAAAAAGCCTTACACAGGAAGTTTTTTATTCAAATAAAGTGTTTTGACCAAGAGAACACAATGCAGTTATCCAGCTGGGGCTCAGATTTTACATATCAAACACATTAAAAATTGAACCACTGTGCAAGTCACAAAAATAATATAAATATGTGTAAAACAAACTCGTGTCTCTGTTGACTATCACACCTGGAGTACTGTTGTTCCTTGATCAACTAGTACACTCTTGCCATCCACAAACACTTCAAGCTTTTCAGGTGCAGGGGCAGCAGAACTATACTGCATTACTGGAAAATTTGACAGAACGAAATCTTGTGAATACTGTGATGAATTGCAACTTTCAGTCACCAAAGTAAGGCAAAATTATTAAATTTGCAGACTGAGTTGTTTTTTATTTTCAATAAATTAATCAGTTATTAAATCAGCTAGCTTAGTAGCTAATATACAAAACTTGTAAATGTGTTTCTACTATGGTCAATCTGCCAAAATCCACCTTGTTGATTCATGCCTTAGAGTGCTATCAAAGCTATTTTGTCTTTGGTATTTTCATAGCTCTAAGGTCTTTTCCAACACTTCTATTCAACTGTAAATGGTTAAAAAAGCTTACCTGACCAGCTTCAGTCCTTAAAATAACTTTCAAAATAAAGAATTCAGTGCGAATAAAATCCAAAACAACTTTATAACTTATCCGCAAAAGTTATTAAATTAAAAACTGGTAACTAGCTAGTGTCTAAGCGAAAATTATACAGGTCAAACTTTAATCTTAGATGTTTTAAACAAGTCTGAAGATTTCACTTCCATGGCACTTTAATATGCATGACTTTTTAAAGAAGTTTAAGCAAAACAAAAGCAAATGGTGACAGATAATGGAAGATAATAACTCATAACAAAAAAACAGGAACAGCACATCACATACATGTGTAAGCTTTTCACACTAGTGAATAGCTACTAAAATATAGGGCTGAGCTTGGCAAACAGCATTGATAGATTATTTTTAGTAAGAAGGATCATCTTGAGCTGATCTTTTCAAGTACTAATTGTTGATGTAAAATGGCGTAAGAAAGTTGTCAACGATGTTTTGCGTAATTTTCTGTATAATATCTACTTGAATAATTAATATGGTACATTTCAATTATACATGCCCACTGTATTAGAGCTAGAAATGCAAGTTTTTTACAATGAGTTTTGAATTTTCACCTTTTAAAAACAGGTACCTAATATATAATTTAGTCAATTAAAGTATGTTTAAAGCTATCATTGTTCAATTTGTACTCAACCCCCCCCCCCCACCCCACCCCTATTAAGCAGCCAACCTCTACTGTTTGTTTACTCTTACAGGTGGCTGCTTAAAAGAGGTCCAACTGTAAGAGCAAGCAAGCAATAATCAAAAAGAAGCTCGCTGTAATGGCACTATCAGTATCCCTCCTCAATAAAACTAATAATAAAAATATGGGACAATAAAAAACATTGTGGAAAAAAATTAATAAAAATCACTGCTAAAGCAAAC
This sequence comes from Hydrozoanthus gracilis, assembly GCA_025388745.1. Taxonomy (NCBI): domain Eukaryota; kingdom Metazoa; phylum Cnidaria; class Anthozoa; order Zoantharia; family Hydrozoanthidae; genus Hydrozoanthus; species Hydrozoanthus gracilis. Next base: position 9,897 of record JANVCF010040452.1, read on the forward strand.
TTGCAAGGCCTTATGCATGTCGATGTCAAACTAGTCAATTTCACCCCCAAGCCTCATATTCAAGAAATAAGTGTGAGCATTTTGCACATGCAAACCATGTTCAAGAAGGAACTATTTTCATTTGTGAGCACTTTGGGATTTGGTTTATCAAAATTAATACTCACACTTTCATTATTCAAAGCGAAGCTTGGTGGTGTTTGATGTAAACATGTATAAGGCCTGTTCAACTGACTATTACATTTGATCACACAGGTTTTGACATCAGCCTTTAGACATTACACACTATTGCCCATGGAAATTTTCCTACCTGAAGGATTGAGAGAAGGGACCATGATCTTTGCTTGCCATGCTCTGGTTGCCCTTGAAAGTGGAAGCTTCCACATGCTGCCTAACTGATACATTATTTTCTTTATTAGAACAACAACACTTACACTAAACTTGTAAACATTTGACATACAAAATCTTGAACCATTCCAAGTGCTCAGGACTGCACTATGCTTCATTAAGATAAAAATATATAGATATCTAATTTGAAGCAACTGAGGAACAAAATGCAGCTTCAAAGTTTTCAATATTTTAATGAGCTAATCCCTCCCAGTTAAGTTCCACCTCCCCTTCTTCACTACAAAAAGTCTAGTTGTAGGCATGGAGTCAATCAGTCAATATTACTCAAATTTGTCAAAATCTAAAGAACCTCTATGTAAAAAACTATTGCCCTCTAAACAGTATCTATCTCACAGACAACCTAGTTTACAAAGCAAAAGTCAAAGCACTTGGTCTCAAAGCCTGGTTAGCCTATTTGGTAAGGTGCCAGTCTGTCGTGCGGGAGGTCCAGGTTCTATTCAAGGTGCCCGATTCTCACTCAGATAACGATGTTAAATCATAGGTCCGGGGAGTCAAATAACTGGGTTGTAAAATCTGTTGGGTTCTCCGACTACAAAAGAGTAGTGAAGCTAAATAAATAAATAGACTAAAGGACCCTACATAC
>JANVCF010040674.1:0-13606 GCA_025388745.1 Hydrozoanthus gracilis
GAGGTACAACTACAATGCAAATGTACGAGAATGACTTTTAAAAGAAAAACCTAAGTAAAAAAGTCCGGAAAAAAAAAAGCTTTTTCTCACAACTACAAAATTGTTTTACAAAAATGTAAGTTTTAATGTTTTCGTGTTAAGAAAACATTTCACCGACAAAATGACGAGTTTAAGTTTCTTTTACGACGGTTCAGAAACGCCTTTGACGTCAGTGGTGGAGATCATTGCATTGTGCTAGGCATCTTTGGCAGGCTAAAGCGAACTGTACAAGTTTATTTTTGATTGAAACAGCTGAACGTCAACCATTGTTTTGGACAAAAGATAGAAATTTGTGAGGCTTCTTTACATTTCCTCAACCACTAACATCATAACCTTTGGCTTTGCGCTTTTAACCGCTAACACGGTGCTGGGCTCCTACAGTATCTTACAAGAAAAGTTCGAGCAAACCCAGCATTTCACGCCATTCTAAAAAGGAAAAGGGAATTCGATAATCACATTTAACGTAATATTTGTTTTCAAGTTAGCCACAACTGTTTCTTTTGTTTTTGTTCTCCTTCAAAAATTGAAGGTTGATCCTAACACAAAACAATCTAAATATTAATGTCTACATACCTCGAGCAGGTTCCAATTCACCATTGAGAGATTGAACATCAGAGTAATAGCCATCTTCTAGTGACTGTATGATGCAACATACTTGTCAATCTTAATACTCTCACTAAGCATTGGTAATTCGTCATGCATGCATAACCCTATTCAGACTGGGGAAAGAGGAGAGCGAGGGAGGAGAAGAGGGGCTCAAACTGCCCGCAGCAACTTCAGGCTCTAATCTCTTACAGCAAAATAATAAGAAATCGATGACTTTTGGTGACTTTTCCTGAAGTTATCAAGCAAAATATTTCGTTTGAGAACGCCAGTTATATTTAGATTAGCCTCATTGCCACGGTAACGCCAAGTCGTTAACAATACTTTTATTATTGAAAATATATGGTTAATAAAAATAGTTTAGAACTATTTTCATAACTTTTTTTACATAAAGAACTATTATCATTTACTAATTAAATGGTAAAACATTTATGCAAATTAGATAATGATACTTTTTTTGACTCGTTTCTTTTGAATCGGGGACAGAGGTAGCAGTGCTTCCAGATTTACCAATAAAAAGTTTTGTATTACAATACATACAAGTAAAAAGCCCCCATACTTTTGTTAGCTAAGACTAACTTAATGAGACATTTGAAGAAACAAAACAGAAACTATATGTTCTTAAACTCTGCAAAATTAAACGTTTTACTCCAGCTTAGGTTTGACTCAAAACAATGAAAAAATGTTTGACCATAATTTTTTGCCTTGTGTTGTGTTTATTATCTTACCACACTGAAACTGTCCAAATTGTTATCTAGAAAACAGAAAACAAAAATCAATTTAGTAAATGGAATTAAAATGTTCTTCACAGTTTAGCTCTATAACTTCTACGAGATAACTGTTTTGTAACAACAAAGAAAGCCATCCCCCCTACCCCGTCGTTCAACAAAAGATCTTAGTTTAGCCTAAGAAAATATAAAAAAAAAACCCTATAGTAATTTAGTTTATTCACTAAACAGTGAAATTTTGAACTTTGCTTGCTACACTTTTAGATTGGCGAATCACTTTCCCAAGGAAAAGGCGAACGGGTCATCTGTAAACTCTAATTAAGTCTAGGCAATTGAAGGATGCAGCAGCTAACATTAGATTAAGAAAAACCTAAATGTTTTAAACTTGTTTAAAAAAACTAATCAAAGCTAGTGGAAAACAAAGTACCGCACCTCCACCAGCCTCTTGATTCTTTACGTCCTCCATACTTTTCCTTAGAATTGAGACAAAAAAAATCAACAAAATATATATTCGTATTAAAAAAAAACAACTAGTTTTACCGTGTGTAAAAAAAATAAGCAAATCGACTTCTGAAGTGCATCGTATTAATCAATCAATTGCATTTTCCTGTAGCTACTCAAAACTATAGTGCACATTTACCAATAAAGGCAATTAGAAAAAACAAGAAGCAATTATAAACAAGCCAAAAAACAATTGAAATATTTTGGGAAAGTGTTAAAAGCCAGAGTAAGAATAAATACGATGGCTACTTTCCGAACACTTAGAAATTTTGCTATAAGTCACAAGTTGAGCATTAAGACCTTTGGTTCGGGCAAGACCTAAAACAAGTATGTATCATATTCTGGTAAAACGGCCCGTTGTAAACGGTGAATTAAAGGGAAATGAGGTGAAAGGTAAAAAAAACCTCAGTCATAACGTCTTTCCACATTAAGCGCAGCGAAAAACATAGACAGTTTTATAGACAGTATGCAAACTTTTTTAATAGACCAAAATTAAGCTGATCAAAACCAAAAGTTTTCTAAAGAAAGGACAAAAATGAAAAAAGGAGACACAAGATTGACCATGTGCATGTTTACGTCAAACACCACCAAGCCTAGTTTTCGAATCACGAAAGTGTGAATATTTCATAAATCAAATCCCAAAGCGTCCACAAATAAAAATAATTCCTTTGCGAACACTGTTTGTACGTACAAAATGCTCACACCTTATTCTTGAATACGAGGCTTGGGGTGAAATTGACCAGTTTGACATTAACATGTATAAGGCATTTTATTCGAGAAGCAAACAAACCGTTTTTGTAGAATATTGTAGTTTCTTCTCAAGAGAAAAAGGATGATAAGAAGGACCACTGCTGCCACCACTCCACCTGCAATGATTGCGGTCCTGTATTCTTTTTCATCTCCGTTCATTCCATTTTCTTCAGTCTCATTGATAGCTACAGTTGAAGTCTCAGTTATTCCAGATGTTTCAAAAAAAGTCGATGACGAAACCTAAAAACACGAAGGAAACACCAGTCTTGGTGATATCGGTATTGGAAGAAGCAAGGCTTTCTCACATATGTGCACTAAACAATTTTTACGCGTAATTGGTATTTTAGGTCTGCAATAGGCCTAATGTCAAACACCCACCAAACCTCGCTTTCGAATCACGAGAGTGTAAATATTTCATAAATCAAGTCCCGAAGCGCCCGCAAATGAAAATAATTCCTTCGTGAACACGCTTTGCACTAGCAAAATGCTCACACCTGTTTCTTGAATACGAGGCTTTGGGGTGAAATTGCATAGTTTGACATTAACATGCATAAAGCCTATTGCACTGTCTGCGAGATATTGATCATTTTCTTGTTCTTTTTATACAATATTAACAATTCAATTCAAATCAATTTCATTATTACTTTGAAGGAATGTTTACAATGAAGTACACCAAAAGGTCAAAAGCTAATCAAAGCAGGTCAGTGGTTATAGTTGATATACCACATTAAAGAGAAAACGAACTAGATGCAGGAATTAGCTTATAAATGATTAAACAAACAATGACAATTGTCACACTCAAAAGTTTGAACAACCATAAAATGAGAAAAAACGGAACAGAGAGAAAAAGAAAATAAACGGGATAATGATACATGTAGATGCAAATTTAAATTTAAACTTGCAGGTTCATAAACCGATTATGAAACTACTGATTTTAGTGTTGAGAAAGCCTGCAATCAGGGACATCGAAGTAAAGATCTTGTTTTTTTAAGGACAGAGAAAAGATGATCTGATAAGCATTGAAAAAAGGTAGTAACACTTTGTTTGCTTTAATCAGTATTGTCCAAACAAAGTACGTATACTAAACCCGGAAAATGAAAGGGATTTTGTAGAGATTCAACACAGAGAGAAACAGGAAATGCGTAGTAAACGTAAAGATTGAACAAAACCTTTTTAGTGTACTCTAGTGACTACTTTAAACCATTTGCTTAAGCCAATAATTTGAACAACTAGTTGTGCTGCAGTATTTCTTACGTGTCTGTACAGCCCACTCCTTACCCCAGATTCAGTCGTAGTTGTTTTGTTAATATCGTTAGGTCTCTTTGAGGTTGTTGGTGTTGGCTTTGATGATGTTTTTGGTGGAAGGGGATTGGAAACTGACTCGTTATTCTCCGGTTTAAGCGGGCCTAGAAATCATTAAAACATTTGTTACAGCAATCGGTAAACTAACGAAACATGGTCTGGTATCAACTATACTTTAAAGCGCGTTCATCAAATTCGAGAATGGATCCCTAACTGGAACAAGAAAAAGGGAGGAGACTGTCGCAATGCAGATTTCAAATCCGCTTGAATCTTTTTGTTTTATGACAGGATCTTTTGATCACGTATTTCAATTCTTCAAAGGCACTAGAATCTGAAGAGTTGAATATTAGATGCAATTACTTGTGAAAAAATAGCGGGAATTATAAGAAAAGACGAAAACAAATGCAGCAAAAAAAATCAAGCTAGCTATCTCGAAGATGACGGTTCAGCAACAACACTTCAACAATTCAGTTCTTGCATTCGAACTATGTTTTCTCTACGCCTCGACAAATAGCGTGTGAATCAAACTACAAATATAGTACATAACGGACATATTTTCTTCCTTTAATATGACAGAAATGTCTTCATCTGACATCATTTAACTCAATTCCCAATAATTTCTCAAACGTTATTGCATCTAATTACAAGAGCCATTTTCATCTTTACAAACTCTTCTACCCTCGAAAGATTGAGACACAAGATCGACATGTACAGTGCTCCGGTCACAAAAAACCGACAAATGGGAGTCTTGCGCTTCCAGAGTGACGGAAAGTCCCTGAACGGTCTGTACCTGTTCCCATTTCTTTTTGTCTCGGCCTGCGTGCGTGTTTTCTCTCCCCAGGCTCTGATAAGATAAACGTGCTGGGATAATTTAGAGCTCCGGCAAAGGAGGTGAATGTTTAACTGTCTAGCCATCGGTACATTTATACAAAACAAATTTATACAATGATGTTTAGATAGCTACTAGGCAATAGTTGAGCTAAAAAAAAAACACCAGTGAGCTTCCCGCGCTCATTGGTCGAGAGCTGGAGAAGACGTCTTCAAGAGAGTGCATAGACACGTTTTTAGACGTCTTTAAGAGAGACATAGACACGTTTTTAGAGAGACATTGACACGTTTTTAGACGTCTTTAAGAGAGCGCAAAGAAGCGTTTTTAGAAAGTGTTACAATTTCACAACACTACATCAGCTGCCATATTCATTGCTTGCAAACACTTTTTTTTACTTTTTTTCAATTTTTGTTTTCACTTGGAAAAGCAACATACTCAATTTTCATTTATATCTAAAAACAATCGAAGATGAGCTTGCTAATGTAACTGGAAAACCAAAGCGAAAATGATAGCAGCATATTAAGCGGGAAATGCGATTCAAAACGTCCAAATAAATGTGCTTTTTTCTCTCATAGGCAAAAGCGGTGTTTTTTCTCAAAAGAGTATTGAGCATTGAATTGAAGCTCTCTAATAATTTTTGGGGTTCAGACTTTACGGCTTTGTCTGAGCTGCTTAGTAAGCATTTTTTAGTTTTTCCTTCAAGAACTGGGGTTATTGTTAGCACTTTTCTAGCTCAATTTGAAAGTTACGTAGTTCATGTAAAAAGTTCAAGCTGAACACGAGATTACGTGTGACGTATTTAAATGTAAAGAGAATTTAGATGCTGAGAATATTTACGCGTCGTATTGTTTTTCATAATTGTTTGTTTGTGATTTCAAACGCATTTCCCGTGTCTATAAACATTGTTCTAAACAGGTTGCTACTAATCCTTGTTTTAGTGACGTGTTTCAGTAGCGGGTTGAGTAACACGCCTTCCCTTTCTGGACCTAACACTGCTGAAACCGAAACAATGGGTAGCATACTTTTTTTTTGCATTTGTAACGGCTTGCTAATTATTGCAATATTTTAGTCTTTTATTAACATCGTGATTCAAAAAAGATGACCATTGTATAGCAAAAAAGCCTTTCCCTTCTTTTGGGTCTACTGTCGTTTCATTAAAAATAAGGTAAGATGTGTGTAAAGATGTTGACAAAATCAATAAACTGAGCACTCGTTTTTACTTTTTTTTGTTAATCTAACATGGCACATACACTGAAACTGAAACCAAAGCCAAAGATTGCCAAGGTAGAGATTTTATTTCTCTTCCTGCTCAAAATACATCGATAGTTTTTGCTTCAACACTCCAATAATGCTGTCTAATCTCTTCGATTTCGATCATCATGTCAATTAAAACTGTTAATTTACAACAATATACATACATTTCATAGTTCCAGCCAGCTTGAATAATAAGCAGTCAGCCTGAACAGACCTTTTGTTGCAGGTGATTGCTAACCTCACCAAAGACCCCTGCTCCCTCGTAAAATTTGTGAGCTGGATTTAAAAAAAAAACATGGAAGACTAGATTTACTAATAGCCTACAGTAGACTGTTTATATTCTGAAAAATGTTACCACACAAACCGTTATACGTTTCATGATGCTAGTTCATTTGTAAATTTAATAATTAAGAATAAGAGTAGCTTAACTGTTGAGCATTTCTCAGAACACTTTTTTATCTAACTTTAACTAGTACGAAAACAAAGTACGTTTTATATTAACCAGAAGATGAGCTAATGCTCCAAAAAGTTTGTTTTGCTTAAACCTTTTGATAAGTAGCCTTAATATGTCAAGTTTGGTATGTCCAAACGAAGAAAAAATTAACAAGTGCAGTATATTACTTTAAAATGATTCAAGCATGAGATCCTGCATAACCTATATAGTTTATCTTACGTTTCACACAGCTTTCGAAGCCAACTGCTTTTATAGTGGTTAAAATAGTAGCATGTGTTCAATGGACGTTAACTAAACACAAGTGCCAGCTACGGTTAGCCAGAGTAGCACTTAACATTGTACTATTTGTAAAACAAATAATTATAGCAGATTACAGCGAACATCTCAGTTAAAGTTGGGGCTAAACGACCTCTTAAAATCAACCAAAACGTTTATTATGAGAACGAACCGAAAAGATCCAAACAAATATTTTCCGCAATAGAATGACATCTAGCACGCTATTTTCTTTTACCTTTAGACCGTAATACGGAGGGGAGTGAACTAACTCAACCTTCAGTGAGCCAGCCGAAAGTGGCATCCAAGCCGAACTGCACTGCATTATCTTTGATGCCGATAGTTCTAGGTTGCATTTTACGTGTGTTGTATCGTTGAAGGACAATAGGTGAGTGTCTCCTCCCTTTGTTTCGGGTACAGTAACTATATCTGATTCTTTCTTTCCCCAAAACAAAAACGAACAGCTAACACCTAAAGGATAATCAGAGGATTATTTCTTATTTCACCAAAACGAAAGGAAATTAGTTAGACTGACGCATGCGCTTCAGGATACTGTAAAAGCGAAAAGTAATATATATAACACCAGGAAGAAAAATATATGTCGTAAGCTTAAGGAAGGGACTCAAAGCGTTCGCGATATATCTTACTTAACGAAAATCTTCCCCGAATGAACGAACATTTGTTTAATCAAAAGCTTTACCTTCAGTAAAAAATGGGATGAAAAATATGATAGGAAAGCCAATGTGTAATAAAATGATGTTTTCGAAAGCTATGGATTAAGAGACACAAACAAAAATAAAATAAAACTGGAAGTATTTGTGATAACTTATCACTTTTGAAATTCAGTTGTAAAAGTACAGCTGTTTTGCCTTTGGCTTGTTTCAACCTAAACATCCGACAGTTTTTTAATACTGTATAGTGTCGACCCAAACCACGTATCTTCCAGTTTTATATTAATCTAATAATTGTGTCAGATTATTTCATTATCATTACGTGATAAACAGGGGTCAATATGTATTTATTTTACCAAATTCGTTCAAGTTTACAATTAAACATCTGTTCTGAGTAATCTACAAACTAATATACTTATAGTCATCTAATTCCTCGCATTTTATTACTTTAGGATATGTTCGTTCATAAAACAATTTGAACAAACCTGTACTTTGTTGTAATTGAGTTTTACTCCTGCATTGCCATTGACCAAGTTCATAAGTTAAAACCGATCTATCATCTTTACAAACACAATTGCAGGCAGATCTCCGTTCTTCGCCAGCCACAGGATTTGCCCCGATTTCTTCGCATCTGGAAGCTCCGTTGGCAGAAAAAGAGCTTGGCAAAATAAATTTGTCAAGAACATTCTCTGTGTTTCTCGGATCTTTCGTTGGACCCCGAATGATAGTCAAGTTTTCTGCTTGAGACATGCGGTTGAGGCAAAAAAACAGGAACAAGAAATTAAAAAAACCCATATGTTCTCTTTTCCTCTTTGTGTTTAACAAAAGTATTTTTTTTCCTTTTACATGTACAGATTACCCCATCAGTTAAGCTGAGCGTGGATCCAGCAGCATCCGCAACAGGATTAAACACAATTTCCTGAAACTTTGTTGACGAAACTAGTTTCTTTGCATATGATTACTACTTGATGAGCTCATTCTCTTTATCTTATTGTTGTTGTGCATGCAATATGTACTGGCGTCAATGTATGTGTTTTTGCTATTAGTATCAATACTTATTTCAATCTTTGTGTTGCCTTTCTTGTATTTTTTCTCTCATTCCATTTAACACAAAACTATAAGAATCAAACTATAATTCAAACTAGTTTTGAAATCTTAAAACATTCTCTGCATTTTCCAACACTCGAGCTACTCAACATTTGAATTCTTTGCATGAATTTGAACAAAGAAGTAATCAGTTATTTAAGTGTATGACCAAATGTTTCATGACCTAAGAACTTGCCTACATAAGTAGGAACTGCAATGAAGTTGCGTTCGAGCTAAACCAAAGTGTAGGAGTGGTTTAAAACATTCGAAAATTAACATAAAAGCTTGTTTTGAAAACAACTAAAAGCAAATTAATGTTCTTGGACTAGATTTTGCACATTTTTTAGATCTTGTTTCATTTATCTATGTTTGTTTGTTGTCGTTTCGTTGACAATAGTTAATGTTAAGGAATTAGTTAATCTAGTTTTTTTTCCTAATCCTACAGGAATGAGAGACACTTGCTCGAATGTGTAGGTTAACTTTGAAACGTTTTAGTTCTCTGTTATCTAACAACCTCAACAAGTAATTTCTTATTAACTTTATTGCGGGTTTATGAGATATCGATTGTTATCCGATATATTCATTTATACTGCAAAGACGAACAATCTTGAAACAAACAAGTGCTGAAAACCAATATCTGGGGTTAGAAATTAAGGAATGATCCGTAGAATATTTTAAGTGTTGGAAAGAGTGTTATCTTCCTTTGTTGTTTACTTTAAGATTGTGTTGGAGCTACAATAGGAGGTACAAGAAGATCAATTGAAATGTTTTTTTTTAATAGAATCATAAATATATCGTGTCTCGAAATAATTAAAGTTTCAAAAGCCTCATATACGTTAATAGCCCACTTGTTTTTTGAATACACAAAATATTGTGCAATAAAGTGGTCATTGAAGTTACGCAAGCATTGACAACTCTCTAAATACACATCTTATCTTTCGATGAACATATATAACATAATTTTGGTTTGTGCCTTGAGCGGGACTGGAACCCAGGTCTCCATGATTAATAAATTGACGTACTAAGCACTAAATCACTTGGGATGTTTGCAGCTTGGTAGATTATATCGACTGTATTCGTATTAATGTTTCCAAGTATTTTAAAGTATTAGCTTCTTTTCTCTCTGCTATCGGTGCTTACCTTGCAAGTTAAAGGCAAATATGCTGATTTAATTTCGAGTCCTAACGCTTAACTTTAGTGTATCTACGCAGAGATTTTATCTTTTTTACATACACAACGATCATGATCTAGAACAGATTTGCAGCCATATTTAGTTTCCAGTGATGAGATGCTATTTGATAAAGAAGTGGAAGAGAAGAAGCTATGGTATAATCTCAAGGTGTTATGCTGTACTTTCTTTTAACTTAGAGGTTTTGTTCTTTCCAATGACTTGAGTTTCCAAAGAAAACTAGTTGTTTGAGGTCAGCTTCTATTGGGTGCCATTCTCGCAAAAAAGATGTTCCTGCTTTTATTTCAGGCTAATTTTTTGTTTGCGCACATATGAGTCTCACTAGGCTAAGCGTCTGAAAATTAAGTTTTAATATTAACAATTTTTTTAAGACTAAGAAGATTTTTTTAAAATTGTTTTGATGAATTATTTCCTGAACAGTTCTCCATTTTAGACTAGCTCTGCTTAATCGGACATAGCCTGTCTAAATATCGTTTATGAATAAAAATAAATAAAAAGTAGGGTGTAAAAGCTTTGGTTAAAGGATACCAGACATATTTTACAGTGTGTTTCATGCAGCTTGCAGTGCCTCCAGGCACGAAATTCAAAAGTAAGCTACTGTAAGACGTGCAGAAAACCACGGGCGCACGGTACCCTTGTAGGATTTCTGACTTTTTTATGTTAACACTAATTTTAGATTGATTTAATTCTGGAAACTTTTAAAGACAGTTAGTTTAAATGTTCTTCTGAAAATCTATTTGCTTCAAAACAGCTGTATAAATGTTGCATCCAAGTTTACTACCGTACATGTACACATCCTGAATAGGTTTTCGATATTCATCATTGCTTCGTATTCGACTTATTCTAACTTGGAACAAGTGCATGCGCAGTAGAAGTGGATTTCTTTGGTAAAACTTTTTTATCATTTAAAGCTAGACGTAAAAGCTTTACAGAACCTTATTCAGTCTTTTCAAACTAAAAAGCATTAAAACAATGTTAATAGTGCTTTTCTGCGTGCTTTAGTCGATTTGAAGCTCTTTCTCTCTCTTCTAAGGCTCAGTTTTGCTCCCGACAGTTACTGAAATGCGTTCATCAGCCACTGTAAGAATCAAAATTATTTTTGCTACTCTTGCTAAGGCTAAACATAAACTACAAAGGAAAAAAAACGAAAAAAAAGGTTCAAAAACAGAGGCGGAGAACCGAAGGTTCACTTTTGTTACGTCTTTACATCTTTACCCACTTGAAAGTAGAACCACGTTAAAATTTCACCTTGTTCCTTTCACCAGGTTTCTGCAAATGCTCATAGTCTGACGGTAGTTGTTTCTTCCCATTTAGACTTTGATAGTCAGAAGTAGATTTGGCTGCAGTAGGGACGTGTGTGGTCGTAGTTGTTTCAATTGTTAAGGCATCAATCTAAAAAAAAGTAAAGCAGGTATAATGTTTGTGCCAGCGATGAAGATGAGTTTCTGACTCGACCATGTTCGCTAGGAAACGTAATGAATTTATTCGATCTATGTTTACAAATATTGTGTTAGAGAGCAAAATTAAAGTTACAAACTTTAACGAAAAGAACACTTGCTTCCGTGGCTTCGTTCCTTCTACAGGTTAGCAAACAATCATGTTAGCAAAAATCCATGTTAGCATCTGACAACAGCTAGGTTAGCTCAACTAAATCAGGCTTCTGAAAATGTGTATACACTGAGGTCCAAAAGCATTCTGGGTCGAACGCAGTCTCTAGTACCAGTACTTTGGCACAACAACGCAAAGAAAGAAAATAGAAACAGAAAGGTAGAGGTGAAACAAGTTCACATCAAGAAATACTGGACGCTATGGAAGGGCAGCGGAGTGGAAGGGGTTAGGTTTTGGCTGGAAGAGGGGGGTGGTAAATATGCAAAATGTAGTGTCGAGATTGAAAAAGTTTGATAAATATTTAGCGTCTTATAAGATAAGGTTCCCAGGAAAACCTCTCAAATCTAAAATATATTTTCCTAGAACTATCTGAGTTGAGGATTAGCGTAAACCCGTAGTTATAATTAAGTGTCTTTATAAGACTTTATCACGTTTAAGTGGTCGGGTTTGGGGTTGAAGAGGTGGATGGTAAAAATGCAAGTTACAGTCTTAACTAGATAGTCCAAGAGTGCAAAATATTATTTTAGTATCTGATCAGGTGTTAACGTGGTTCAAATTGGCGTGCACGCGTGCAACAGTTCTTGATTCTTACTTTCTTTGGGATTTTAGAAATCGTGTCATGATAGCTTTTCCTTTTATTAGGAAACAACAAGTACCAGCTTTTAATTTAAAAAAAATTCTTGAAAACATTACTATACATTTTTTTCGTTTTTTCTAATCAATTCCTTTATCTCTTAAGGTTTTTACCTTGTCTTTCTAATCATTTAAACGTTTCAGCCAACATATTACCTTGATTGGATGTGTCAGATTTGTATACTTTGTAACGGCTGCTAGGTTAACTTCTTCGTAATCTTGATGACTTGATGTAACATCCGCCTCATTTTGGTTGATGTTTGAAGGGGAATCTAATATTTAACATTCAGTATAAGAAATATCGTTAAGTTTGTATTGGGATAAACTCGATCGAATAGAAGGGAGGTAAAGAGGATCATTACTGAAAGAAAAATAAAAAACGATCTTAAAATCGCTAACTAGAACCATGCCTACGATTACATAAAAAAGAACTTAAAACTATAAATTAATTAAACGTATCGGATGCTTTTATAATTTCTTTTAAACAACCCTTTCAAACATTAGTATGTACTTGTGTTTTGACATGTACTTTTTTATAGTACAATTCTTATCTGAATTATTTTTAGAGTTCTCTTTTTACCCATATTTGTGCGTGTCTTTTCTTGCAAAATGATCCGAGGACATTGTACGTTTTTTTTCAAATTTGGAACAACCGTAACAAGATTTCCGGTGATTTTTTTTTAACAAGTTACCCATAGAACTATAAAATCTTACCTGCAATTCTGTTTTTCTGCGTTGCCTTTCTTTTCCTTTAAGAATATGTAAGATTATATAAGACTAAGATTCTGACACTTGAAAACAGTGCATAGAAGCTAACACAGACGTTAGTAAGAATATGACCTCCATGTATATATATATAATTTTGAAAATGTTTTAATTCTTTATTTTTTGTCAAACAAGTCAGCGATTTGCAAATTTTATTTCTTTTTAAAAAAATCTAGTTTAATCCTATGTGCATGAGTTACTTTTCCATTAAGAATACTAACAGCTGAAAAGTTTTGTTTTTAAAAAAGACAAAAATCAAATGATCATGCCTGCAAGTTCATACGAAACTTGCCCCTGGCTTGCTTATCTTTCAGGCTTTTAAAAAAATAAAACATGGGCTTGAGCATGAGTTCGGTAATTAACAAGATATTAATCTACAAAATATATACGACAAAAAGTTTTATGCCAATGAAGACGATAAAAGCAGTCAATTTTGAGAAGCGTTTATAACACAATGGTTTGATGGTAGGGAATTCTGCTTTATAATATTACTCACTTGCTAAGGTCAATTGTTAGTTTTGTCTATTCCTAACTGTCTATAAAAAAACGTTGTTAACTCAGTGGATAGGCATTGTTAAATAAGGAGTAGCATGCAGTGAAAAAATGTCAGTTTTTTTATGTTTCATGATATATTAACGTTTAATATTTTGAACTGTTGGTAAAACATTTGTGATAGGAAAATTTGAATTATTTACAAATCTGCTGCCAATCCATAACCTTTGAATGAGTTTGAAATAAACTTGGGCTCGTGATGAATCTCGCGCTAGATAGACCATCGGTTCAAGGTTGGTTCAAGTTCGTACAAAAGTTATGGATTGGCCGTGGCGGTGCGCAGATTTTTTTTAATGCAAACTTGCCTGTAACACTTGTGATTCATCAGCTGAAAACATTAAATGTTAATTTCTTGATAACCATGCTATT
>JANVCF010040785.1:0-13603 GCA_025388745.1 Hydrozoanthus gracilis
TTATTCGAATTTTGAGTTCAGTGATGACAACAGTTTCAATCTAAAAAGTAAAAAAATAAGCTTGATAGGGACTTTAAAGATTTGATAGTAGGACTTGAATGACGAAAAAGGCCTGGGAGAGGCAGCCCATGGTTGCTGAAAAAAACCTTTCATTACCCTCCTGGGGTATGGACTCGAGTACTTTCAATGCGATTTTGCATGAAAATATGATATCATGTAGACCCCGTTACAATAGAGATTCGTTTTAGTTAATGTCTTTACAGTCACATCTCTCTAAGACGGACACGTTTGGGATTAGCCTCAACTGTCCGTCTCAGCAAGATCTTCGTCTTATAGAGACTAAAAATGCAGTAAATGACTGAAAAAACGCACAGTTTGGTGTCCGCTTTTTAAAAGTGTCCGTATCTGAGAACCCGTATTGAGGCGTTCGACTGTATTAGGACGTCACAACAAGTATATTCATGGTAGAGTTAAAAATAGTCAATCAAAGAACAATATGATACAGCAAAGTCGCATTACTGTTCATTGCAGACAGTTACTCCAGGTATTTTTGGCCTTTTTTCGACCCTCAGCACTTGACATCCGAAAATGCTTGGCTAAGCAATTTTGCTGGTAAAGTTAAAAATGTATCAGCTTAACTTATATAGAGGATATGGTAAAAGTCAAAGAAACTAAATCGGGAACCGGGCAGATATTAACCACCTGGTTTTGACAAGCATTAGGATTAATTTAATTTTATCAAAAATGATAATGTGAAGCGTAAATACGTCAAGTTATGTTCACCACATTCCCAGCATAGCGAAGATATGTTTCTTATTTTAATGGAATCATTTGACCCTGTATATAAATAGCTTCAGTAGTGACACTTCGGATGTTTGTACACGAGAAAAGAAATTCGCATCTCAATGTGCAGTGAAGTCTGATAAAAAAATGTGTTATTAAAAAGTTAGACTTTATGGTAGCAGTCGAAAACACTTGCCAGATGCAGTTTGAAATGCGAAACAGCTAGCTGTGTGCATGACCGTTCAATGTGGAGAACGAAAAATCTCTTCTCCTACTTTGGTAAACAACCTCAATACCGAATCCTTGAGTCATAAAATCTTGAACGGACGGCTTTGCGTCGTAATTCGTGTTTGATTTCTCCCCAAAAAGCCTTTTTATGCTCTAGGTATAAGACAATTGACAAGAGGTTCATGGAGGTAGATTTCGTCATCACGACAAAAGAAAACCCAAAGATACACATTTCTTGAATCGTGATAGAATAACTTTGACTCAGCGTGGGAGGGGAAGGGCATATTAACCCTTATACTGCTAGACACGGTCTTGCAAAGACTAAAAATATTCCAACTTTGAAACCCATGCTTGAAAACCTGCAAAGTGACCATTCATTTTCTTTGTCTTTACGAGTAGATTCTGAAAATGTCCATTGTTTTAACAAATTCTAAAGTTTGCAATTTTGTTTAGATTTTATGACTTTGATTTTTAGAAATTTAGCAGGAAAAGGGTTAAAATAGAACAGCTTTTGTAAAGGTTGTTTACGATCGTAGTTAATTCATTCTTGGCTCGCGTGTGTTGCTTTAGTCTTTACCCTCTTGCTTTCAAGTGTTAGGCACTTCAGTATTTGAAGTGTTTTGAATAATTCATTCTCACGTTATTAGCTCATTCAGATTTTGACCCAGACAGTAAATTTTGACCTCAAATTAAGCTGTTTTAACTAAGGTTAAAAATAATAATGTTATTCATTTTTTTCTCAATTATGTTACCAAAAAAAGGAGGGGTTTTTCTCCAAATCAAAATAAGGTGGTATCAGGTGGATATGATGGATGGTCTTTCCCTGTCATGTTAAAGCGCAAAGTACTTTCATTACAAACCGTTGCTGGTTCATTTCGCTCTGCATGGCTTAAGTTTCAGTCATGGAAAATGGCATTTCTAGACGTTTAAGCCACTGAAGATCCCGTCAAAGGATTTATAAATCAAATTCCGCTTCAAATGTTTTTGACTTTACTTCGATCTTAATATTCTCAATTCTTAAAATGCAACTTCAGAATTTGTTGAAGCAATAGGCATTTTCAGAATTCACTTGTAAAGACAAAGAAAACGAATAACCACTTTGTAGGTTTTTAAGCAGTGGTTTTAAACTAAGAGCATTTCGTTTTTTGTTGAAGTCGTTTTTAGGAGGATAAGGATTAATTTTGGTTTATTTGAGCCGTTTTCTTTTGTAACGAAAACCAATCGTTTACAAAGCGATATAAGCAACGCACTCAAAATACGTTTTAGAGTACATATTATTGCAGGCTTAAGCTTCTACGATATCAGAAATAACAGCTTTTAAGAGTTCATCTTGATTAATCCCTACTTCATCAAAAAGACACGAAAAAGCTGTAGCCTAAACTGCAATACTTCTTTTCCGTGGATATATTAAGATGCTCTAATTGGATCTTTATTCTAGTTGATGCTTACCATTTTTGTAGCTGCTGCAAATTAAACTGTTACAAAGGTTACAAAAACAACTGACTAATGATCTTTTGTATTGTCTTTTGTTTGTTTGATATAAACATATAGGCGAGATTTGTTTACAATTTTTGCCTCTTTAGCATACGCACTCCTCTTTCTTATAGCGTCCATTTCACGGTTTCTGAAAGGTAACCAGGCTTCTTCCTGAAACCGAGGCGAAAGTTGTCCTGGCACAGTTCTTACCATAAGAAGGAAATTTATTAGCATGTTTACCAATTCGACTTCTATAGCCAAGCCAAGATCGACAGCCTTCGCCTCGGTCTCATGTTGGAGTCTGGTTACCTTTAAGAAACTGTAAAATGGACTATTGAGCTACAGAAACAAAACTTCTAAAAAATGAATTGCTTCTGCAAAACAGCTTTGGCTGAAAATATATGAGATTGATAGACTCAGTATTCTTTCCATGATGTGGTTTTAAGAGTGGAATATTTAGGTATGGCTTGTGATCGTTCTCAAGTTTTTTGCATCTTTTTGAGTAGTAGTTTCTTCTTTGAAATGCAGTTTAGGCTTTTGACCTCCGGAGATCATTGTGAACAAGTTTGAATAACTAAGTTTTGTTTATTTGGCTTTTTGAAATTTCCTAGCGGAAAAGCTGTGTCATTCAGTTTTGTCGTTGTCACTCTGTCTACTATACTGTTGTCATAATGCAATTGGTATTGCCATTGTATTAAACATTTTAACTGTCATTGTTATAACCATAGTCATTGTAGCTGAATTTATAGCGAGCTGTCTCTTCCAGAGTTAAAAAGACAACCCACTTAGCCTATGAATGATTACAAATATATATACATCGTTTAACGTATTCCTTTTACTTTGTTTAAGGTGTGTACTCAAACAATAAGTTGTATCAGATCGATATAAGGTTCCCCAGATCCAAGAGCAATGCTGCAAAAACGAACTACGATGCGCCTGTCAGAGACCGTAATAGTTTGTGGCCTGGGGGCGTCATTCCCTACACGGCTACCTACCATATACGTAAGTTTCTAAAAGACCATTCTGACAAATATTTCGTCTTATGTACTATTTAGCACTAGTCAGTTTCTCAACCATTGAAAGGGAAACGAACCACTAAAGATTAAAACAAGAAAGAAGATGAAGAATGACAGAATGACAAATTTCAATTTGCTTGTTTCTCCTTCTTTATTTTTCTTCTTCTTCGTCCTTCTTCTTCTTTTTATTTTATTTTCTCTTCTTCTTCTTCTTCTTTTTCTTGTTCTTGCTCTTCTCCTTCTGCTTCAGCCTTCTTCTTCATGTTCTTCTTCTTCTTCAACTTCTTTATCTTCTTCTCTTCCGCTTTCTAGTCCTTGTTCTTGTTAGTCTTGTTCTTGTTCTTCTTCTCCTCCTCCTTCTTCTTCTTGTACATTTTCAGTCTTCCACTTCTTTTCTTCTTCTTTCATCTTTTTTTTATTTCATTTGTTTTTTTTTCTGTAGGAAAGAGTCCGAAAACTTTGAAAGTCCTGGAGGGGGCGATGAAAGAGTGGGAGAGACAAACTTGTATCAAGTTTGTCAAGAGGACTAACCAGGTGGACTACGTTGAGTTTTACTACGGAGAAGGGTGAGCAAACCACTAGATTTAACATGGGTAAAATAGATGACATTTTATCCCTTTTTCCAAGCTTTCATAATGTAGTTTGGCTAACCTGTTTAACTAGGCATATTTACAAACAGTTGGAGCTTATCTTTTTTTTAACCTTCGGGATTGTGGTTTTGTGTTTTGTGGTTTACTATTTTTTCATACTTGGTATCACAGTGTGTGTGGTGTTGTTGAAACCCGATATATCGAAACCTCTATAACTCGACTTCCCCGCTAACTTCAGGGCAAAACTGAATTTCCCCTTGAGAGAACCTCATATATCAACTGAACTTTCAACCTCTACAAATCGAAACCTCGGTAACTCGAAATATTTTTAACTTCCCTCGGCTATTCTGATTACCGGGGTTCAACTGTAAATAAATGTAGCTAAACAAACAGTTGTGGGCCCGATTATTTAAAAAAGGCTAAGTATTGCTTTTCTGTTATGTTGAATTTACATTTTCCTTTAACCCTAGCTGCAATTCGGACGTTGGGCGTGTTGGGGGTAAACAGATGACGTCTTTAGGCCGATCTTGTGCCCACCATAGCATCGTTGTTCATGAGTTAGGTCATATTGTTGGTTTCTGGCACGAGCAGAACCGACCGGACAGAGATAACTACGTCGATATCTTGTGGGACAACATCATTCCAAGTGAGTGTTTTGGATCAAAGCTGTTATAAACTACTTATGGCATGAAAAATCTTATTACGTCGGTAGATAGAACAGCGGTGAAAGAGTTTTGTCAAAATCGGTTATAGTTCTCGAGAAATTAACATTATTGTTTTAAACTGATGACGTCAGTTTTTGGACTGACAAGTTCTAATTTTTTTGAAATCTTCTGCCAAGCTTTAACCTTTGGACAAAAAAAGGCAGCTATTCTGAAGAACATCTCGAAATACACCAACAGCTCAAGTTATTTTAAAGTTATCCAAAGTTTATGGATTGGTAGCAGATTTTTAAAAAGTTTCAAATTTGTCTGACCAACAACTGACGTCATTAGTTGAAAACATCAAACAAAATGTTTCATGTCTTAGGCACTTTAAATAGAGATGTCCTTCTTTACAATGTATATCGTCGACAAAGTTTCCCAGTGGGAAGCTAATTTGAACTTTTATTCAGTGTCTTGAGCCAGAAGTCAGTATATCAGTTATCAGGGCCAGATCCCTGACTTGTGGAGTAGAAACTTTATTTTATGGACTTGTTAACATAACTTAGCTTCACAAGCAAAAAGTTATGACAACGTCTGCAAAAGGCGAAATTGCAATGGATATATCAACTATTCTCTTTCTTTTGTTTACTTTTTTGTTTGAAGTATCAAGGGAAAGTAAATTTCTTTATAATATAGTGATAAGAGGCATGTCATAAGTTGGAAAAAGAACAATAGACCCAATACAAGGCCAACTCAGTACCTTAGATTTAAGAAAACAGAATGAAAAATGAGTCATATAAATGTAAAACTAAAATGAAAATGATAACAGATCACTCATACACTGTAGGAGTACCTACATTAATTTTCGGAAGATTCGATAACGAAGAAATCTGATGCAATTATTGTGTAAACCTAAAGTAAACCTAGAGCAAAGTTGGCAAACACCGTAGTTGCTCGGACTAGTAAATGCGGTATTTACTAACTTTTATATATATTTTTACTTTTATTAGGATTTCATCATATTTGCATCACGATTTGCTCATGCAAATCCTTTTTTCGTCCAGTGATATATTCAAGAAATGCCGTATCTATGTAATTTTTGCTTTAAGTTTTTCCTTTTTTTCCCTATGATCTAATTCTAGACTACAGAAAGACTGCATGGAGATGAATCACTGAACAGGCATATTATGTAAAACTTCCAAGCTAAGAACGTCCGTTAGACGTTCCTATCGAGAGACAAACTAGAAAGTGCAGGGTTGTACAATTCCAACTTATTTTAATGATTTAAGTTTTCAGGAAGAGGAGTAGACGAGATGGCTCTTTCAATTTCTATTAAGAAAACTGTTGATAAGTTTTGAGCCCATGCCTCCCAAAAAGCGATGCTTTATCAAATGTTTGAGAAAAGTGTTAATTCTGATTTAGGTTTTTTTATTTCCGAGACAAGTTTGGCAGCAAGTGTTAGGGGACTGAGATTCGGGTGGCCCAACTTGGCTTGGGATTTTCTCTCTGCTACTGTGGTTGCCATGTGATCAGGATGTTGTGGATTCGATTCCTGCTCGGGGCAGTCCAAGTTTTTTCTTTCTCGGTTTTTCTTATGCTTGCTTTTGGTCAAGTCACGGCATGAAATAACCCCATAACTTGTAATCACAGCATGATCAGAGCTTGACCTCTCTGAAGATGACCGCGTTGATCGAAACATCCGTTCCATTTGGATTTTTGCTTCTAAGAATTTATCTTTAAGGTGCTGCTTAGTCTTGAAGGTTGAAAACGGTTTGTCATTTGTTTTTTTTTAAACAGAGTTTCGATTTGCGTTTGCAAAATTCAGCAGCCGGAAAATCGACAGCCTTGGGGTAGAATACGATTACCATTCAGTGATGCATTATGGCCCAGAAGCCTTTGCCAAGTATGGGAACCGTGTAACCATCAAGGCCAAGAAATCGAGTATCAAGACGTTTGGTAACACTCGTCTTAGCCCTCTTGATGTCAAACAGGCTAACTTGCTGTACAGATGTATGAGTGAGTGACGTTTTTTCTACCTGATTCAAATCAGTGCTAGCATGAGTTTTGATTTCAATTAAGGTTTGATGTCTTCCTTTTAATATATTGTTTTTTACGCTCTACTGAATAAAGGCACCAAGGGTCTAGGTCTTCACATTCTCTGTGCTGCTTCCTAAGAGCCCAGTTGCTCATAGACCAATAAGCACTAACCAAGGCTTACATTTTTTATAACATAGAGTGCAAAATTACTTCAAGCTGATTGGATAACAGCGGGGGCATTTTTTTTCTTAATTCAGTACGAATTACCAAGCGCTGATTGGTCAATGGTACACTACGATAATTTCCGAAGATTTTCCGAGAATCTTAAAAAGTCTCAAAAATGCCTAAGAAAAATCTTTCGAGGACTTTTGAGTATTTCCAATACCTCCAAAGATTTACAGAATATTTTGAAAATCATAGAATTGCCTTAGAAAGAAACGATTTAAAACCTCTTCCGAAGACTGTTTTCAGAGATTACAAAGATGTTGTTACACCCCCTACAATTTTCAAAGAAAGTTGAGATGACTAAGTTATGCAACGCTTTCTCGTGTGATACCGCGGAGAATGAAAAATTTTGCCTTCTGCATTACAAAAATAAAATTGCCTTGTTCAATATAAAGTTTATTATTAATATCAATTCTGTTTTCAACTTTTTCCCAATCGGCCAAAAAGTTGAAAACACTCGTGAAAATAATCCTAAATTTTATTTCGTCTTAGAGAAGAAACTACAGCTTGAATTTGTGCTTAACCAAGGGTTATAAAATTAACCAGCCATCACATAGCCGAGCCTAAATATTTGATAACACTATCCTGATAACTCTTCCTTAATTGTTCCTGCTTTCACTGCAGACTACCCAAAATTTCCCAGTGATTTTTTATGGAGCACAAATGGGCCAAAACACCATGATGAAGCGTATTGTACCCGTATCTTTGAGCCTCGCGACCGCCTATGGTACAACAACTATCTCTGTTATGGTAAAGACAAACGTGATCTTAACATCGAGTGGTCGTACAGAGGTCCTCTCCCTGGCAGGGTATGCGAGAAAATAACCGCTCCCAGGAAACGTTGGAGATATTCTTGGAACGACAACTTTTTATGTCTTCCAAAAGACAGTGCTTACAAATTCCACTGGTCTACTTATGGTCCACTGCCTAATAAAGAATGCCTGAAGATCACAGAACCCAAAGATTATCAGTGGGACAACAGTAGGAGCTACCTTTGCGTTGAAGAGTTAAACAAGCCTATAGGTAAAATTATATCACAACATTGTGCCGACTGTAAATGGCCAGCTCTATTACATCTAACAGTTATTCTAAGAGCGCGCGTTAGGTGTGAGATGGCAAATAGCCAAAGAGGCGCATAGCGCATAGTTGGCCATAAATCATCTCTCATCCAACAAGAGCCAATGGAGTAGTTGTTTTATCAAATTTCTTGAGTTTTCAAAACCAATTGATATTCGAAAATGACAGCTAAGATTTATACCGAACCAGATTTCAGCTTTGCAAATGCCTAACCCAATTTCCATATATGGTCAATTCGGTATAACCATGACTTAGTGAGCCAATCACAGCCAGTTTCCGTATATGGTCAATTCGGTATAACCGAGATTGATTGAACCAATTAGAACGCTAGAAACGCATTGTTGGAGGTTGAAAATTTGATAGGTCTGTTTATCGTTAGTTTGTATTAGTTTGAATGAAAACTTTTAATTTTTGATCATTAATCAATTTTAAGTAGAGTTGTCATCAGTTTTCCTCCTGTATGTTTAACTCTCTAAGGCAGAGGGTCAGATTTCAAGGTTTTTCAAAGTTTAAAATTTGGTAACTGGAAATTGTGTTTTGGGTTACAGTCAAAATATGAATTCCCTTATGCGATGTTTGTTCGTCTTTAGATGGTGGTTGGGCGCAGTGGGAACCGTGGAAAATATGCAGTCGCCCTTGTGGCGGTGGGTATCAAGCACGTGCACGTACATGTACAGCCCCGTTTCCTAGCAACGGCGGTAGATATTGCGACGGGGAGTCTATGCAGAGACGGAGATGTAATATACAAGAGTGCAAAGGTAAAGTACAATCACTTTGAAGCAAATTGTTTAAGTAGCCGTTAATTTTTCTGTTTTGTTTAAAAAAGCTATATTTCCAATGCTTGGTTGTAGCAAGTAACTGATGAAGCCTTCCACAAGTGAAGTCGAAACGTCAATGCTTTAAGTTTTAAGTTTTAAATTTTAACGCGTGAAAACCGTAAAAATTTTTATAGGTTTTATCTTTTTAACAAGTAACTGTATTAAGCCATAAACTGCGCTTACGCTTAGCTTGAACACCCACGAAACACTTGATTGATACTCCTTAACGTGTGACTAAACCGTCTCCATTCTCTTCACCTGATTTAAACGCTGCCAGTTTTTTCTTGATTGACTCTTTTTTTTGAGTCTCACAAAAGCTCGATTGAGACACTCACTGTTACGAGGTTGGCAGGCGTAGCTTTCGCTCTACATTGATAAAAAATTTCAGTAGCCATTGTTGATCTGATAGTTTTAAATACATCAATATAATAACTAGCCCGAAAAAAGAAAACATCGTTCTGTAAATCCAAGTTTTGGACCAAGAATTCAAAACCAACAATAAAGGAAGGCCTAAAAACCTCTAGAGACCTAGAGCTATTCTAAGACACAAATATAAATACTGACAGCGCTTCTCAATAATTTTCAACATGGCTATGACTTGAAATTAAGTCGAAATATTGTTGTATAAGTTCAACACTAGTTTCTTGGTCAAAAACTTGGATTTGTTGAACGACGTTTTCTTTTCTCGGGCTAGTTATCACAATGTTGGACGGTAGAAACAGTCAAAACTCATCCAAAACTCCCGCGATCTCACATGGCATTTCACCACTGGTACACTTTTGACGTCATCATGCATACAGGATATTAAATCAGTATGATCATTATGCAAAACTGTAATACTTTGTTGTTTAAGAAAAATGTCTTCATCGATCTCAAAGCAAAACATATGTTTTATGTTTTAGAAATTGAAGGGATCAGTGACTTCGAACTAACCAAAGTAACGGAGAGAGAACAAACGTGTCTTTGTCTATGCCAATATCAGAAACAAACAAGATATTTATTTGGCTAATTCTTCTTTTGCAGATTGGCCATCATTCCCTCAAGACTTCGTGTTTGGGTATTTTCTCCATACGCCACCGGGAAAGATTTGTTCAAATATATATGAACGATTTCAACATCTCGTTTGGCACAAATACTCGTTCTGCAGTGTTAGCAATAAGCGAGATCCCGGTGTTCAGTGGTCTGACATGGGACCCATTCCTGAACTGCGCTGCACGAAGATCAACGAGCCAAAGGAGCGATACAAAGAAATCTGGGAAAACAACTACCTTTGTGTTAAAACGGATTCTCCTTACAGGTTTGGTGATGTTTTTGTTGCAAAAACGAAAATTGCCGCCTGGCTAGCCTAGTTGGTAAGGCGCCTTTCTTTCGTTCGAGAGGCCCGGGTTCGATTCCCGGTGCCGCCCTTTCACTCAGGGTCTTAAAATAATTGAGGAGAAGGTGCTGCTTTTGCTCTAACACCTGCAAACGGTTATACCTTCGCGTCTTCTCGGATAAGGACGTTAAACCGTAGGCCCAGTCTCTCGGTCTTCTATCGGGAACTTAAAAGAAACCACAAGACTTGTCGACAAAGAGTAGGGTGATCCCGGTGTCGTGGTCTTTCTCTTCTACTATCTGAGGGCAACTCTTAACTCATATCAATGTGAACCATCTATAGCGGGCTATATAAGACCATCACTACCACAGGCAACTTTAAATTATTGTAAACACATTGAAGCAATGCATAATGCGTACCAGGAACAGTAATTATCAAATTATTGAACGGACGAATGCGGTATGAAAAAGTGAATAAATGATTGACTTTAAAATATCTCGCGGCTTGATGGGATTAAAAGCTTTAAGTCTAAAAACAATCAGCAAACATAAAATTTTATAACCAGATTTTTTGTTTTTAATTGCGTACGTATCTATTGTACAAAAATATGTGCCTCTGAAATTGTAGGATGTTCTTTAGACTAACGAGGGTGAAAGAGCTTCCTTCAGTCCTTTTGTAAACTAAATGCTTAGAAGATTACAATCCAGTGTGAATGGATATTAAAAGTTGCAAGTTTTGTTCAGACTTTAGTGTGTGTGAACAAGACGCTTTACCCGACTTTGTTCCAGTCGACTCAGCTATATAAATGAGTACCAGTTCTGCTGGGAGCTAACCTGCGATAGATTAGTATCCTGTCCAGGGGGAGTCAAAAACTCTCATCCGCTTAGCACTACAGGAACCCGACATAGGCGCTAGCCTAATGGGCCAGTAGGCTCCAGCAGTATTTAACTTTTTGGGTGTGTGTAGTAGGCAAATGTTTCGAGGAACAAAACTTGGATTACAATAAAGAGTGCAACTAAACTGAAAAACAATCAAACACACGAACAAGAAGTGAAAGCACGCAGTTTAAAAAAAAAAACTAAAAGATGAAGTGGTGCATTTATATAGCGCCCTTTCCATATTATTGCTCAAAGGCGCTTTACAATGATCAGTTTACCCCCAGCGAACCGGAAGCTTATATAGGCGCCTCAGGCAGCCTCTTCAAAGTAGTCCATGCATTCTGGTACTAATTTTACCGACCCCGGAAAGCTGTGTGGCCTTTAGCGGGAAATAAGGTCGCCCAAACATTCAACCCTCGACCAGGCCACGGATCGAACAAAATCCCCTCCGCTATTGTAGTGCATTGCAATAACTTGCAACGAAATGCAGCTTAAATGTTCATTTAAAGTTCAATGCCTCTTTACAGATTTACGTGGTCTCACGATGGTCCTATTGTTGGTATGGACTGTTTGAGATGGTATGGAAAGCGCGGGAGGGACGGCTGGAACGATAACTTCTTGTGCAATGAGAAACGAAAGAGTACACCCAGGAAAGAAACCAAAATCAGTAAGAAGATTCTCAAAGCCAACGTTCTTTTTGCTTTATTTTTTATTTCTCCATAAGCACTGAAAAAATGTCCTACAGCTTTTGCCAGAAGGCGTCAAGTACTCACTTGAACAATACGAAGCTAACAAAATAACGAAATAACTGATGTAGTTTATGGGATGTGCACATTGGCCAGTTATTGATAGAACAATTGTAGAGTTTTTTATTTACTTCTTTTTCTTTTTCTTTTTTTTCTTTTTTTAATACTAAGACTGTACACTCTACTTTTCACTCAACTAAATGCTGTATATCATTTTTTTCATTTTAACATTTAAATACGGTATATAATTTCCGTTGCAACATCAATAATATTAAGAATGTACACAATCTACACATTTGCAGAATTAGCCAATGGACATAATAAATTACACTTAAGCCCCGATAACTCGAACCCTCGGTAACTCGAGATCTCCGCTAAGTCGTAGCAAGACTGATTTTCACATTTGATTTGTCTAATGTATTTACTGTAGTTTTAACCCATAAAAGTCGAAACCCCGATAAGTCGAAGTAATTTCAATTTCCCTTGGCAGTTCGAGTTATCGGGGTTCTGCTGTAGTCAGAGCGCAGAATTTAGGAGACTGATTTTAATAGCTAATTGTTGCTCCCTTCATTGTTCCTCTCCAGGCGTGGTCGACAAAAAAGAAGTGATAGTTCATGGAAAATGGTCGCCATGGTCTGGTTGGTCCAAGTGCAGCAAGACATGCGGCGGCGGCGTTCAGCAGCGGAAGCGTGCGTGTACCAACCCGGCGCCAAGCAACGGCGGTTTGACATGTGTCGGCGCCAAGACGAATAAGAGAACTTGCAATAAGAAACGTTGTGAAATACGTAAGTTGATTGAAGGCAGCAAGATTAGTAATAGTGTATGGTATACGTATTATATTGCATCCTATGATGTATGGTAAACCAAAAAGGTGCTTTGTGCATTTTGTGCGATATCGATACTTCACCCGGGAAACACTTCTAGCAGTGTTATGTGTTTTTCCTTCCCTCCTGTACGCTGATATTTTAACAGTACATCAAGAAGTACACTGAGTGAGAGTCTATTAACTTCAACCGTGCCCCCCTCTTCTGATCATAAGCTTTTTATGTACTTCCTTAACTTCATAAAGTAATGTTCATCACAGTGACAAACACAGTTAAAACTCAACCAGAACGTAAGTAAAACTAAGCCTGTAAACACGAAATTTGAACGTGTAGTTCAAAGCTCATAGTTGCCTTCGAACAAGTATAACAGTTCGTTTTAGCTTTACTAAAATTGGGTGGTCGGAGAACCCAACAGGTTTTACAACCCAATTACTGGACTCCGAGGGCTTACGGTTTAACGTCCTTATCCGAGAAGACGCGAAGATCAAACCGTTTTGCAAAGGCAGCATCTTCTCCACAGCTATTTTAAGACTTGGAGTGAAAGTCGAACCCGGGCCTCCCGCACGACAGACTGGCGCCTTACCAAATGGGCTAACCAGACGGCGATTAATCAAGGGGTTTGATGATTATGTCATTACTGGATTTTGCAAATGATCAACTTTAAAAAAAACAAACAAATAAACAGTTATTTACTGTTAAACTGAGAATTTTGTTATTGAAAACGCACATATTAGCTTTAAGCTAGGTTGAAGTTTGTCTTAGGTATGACTGATCATCTCTTCGGTTCACAGATTGTGGTGGCCTTCTAGACGCAGACGCTGGTAGATTCACAACACCGAACTTTCCAAGAAATTATCCCACCAGCAAATATTGTGTCTGGTTAATCAGAGTCCCTCATGGAAAGATCATCGAGTTCAAGTATTTTTATTTTGATCTACAAAGTAAG
>JANVCF010040896.1:0-13594 GCA_025388745.1 Hydrozoanthus gracilis
CCCCCCCCCCCCCAAACGCATGCAGAACAAAAGCTACTATCTCTATGTATCTATCTATCTATCTATCTATCGGTCTAACTGTCAGTGTCAGTCTGTCTCTTTATCTATCTATCTCTATACATATATATCGTAAATTTAGTTGATTTTCTGGGTTACTATTAAAAAAGTAGAGTATCAAATTTTTTCTTTAGTTTGACTCCTTTTTAAAGTCATTATGAGTGCTTTGTTGACTTTGACTTTTTAGGAAAACATTCACATGTGCTTGAGTCGAAAATTTTAATATCAGTAAATACTGTTTACAACAATTAGGAACCAGGAATCACTTCCAAACTGCGTTAAGAAGGTGGCAATTTCTGTGCTTTTACTTGATAATCAGATTTTAATTTTTGGGTTTACTGTCGATTTGGGCAGTTTCATATTTAGTATAATAAAGTATCAATTCAGTTGTATTATATAGGATTTTTCGTTATCTTTACTGTGTATACGATCAGACTAATGACATACATAATTTCTTTACATTGTATCGAAATTTTTTTTGGGGGGGTGTCAGTAGGATTGTTGTCGCAAGTGACAGTTGTCATCTCTTTAGCAAACTGCTTCATAGACCACAACTCGGTCTTAGTGGAAAAGTTATTAGCGTCTAATGAGAAGCTTATCAAACGAAAATTTATTAGTGCAAGCAAAAATCTTGCATCTCTTCTTATGACACTTATTTTCTGTAGTAAAACAGGCACCTGCGACCCTCCACTTTTACCATCCCTTGAGTAAGGGAAGAAAATGAAAGACCTAAAGTACCTTATGTATTTATATTTTGGGTACCACTCATTTTTATAAAGTGGGGAGCTAGTGAAATTTAGGGAAAGAAAGCACCTGAAACAGACGGAGAGGTGGTCCCAAACAAAAACACATAGGCGAGTCACCTCAGAAACGGGGAATCGTCCAAAGTTTTTGAAAAGATATTTGAGTAGGTTTCTAAGCATATATCAAAAGGCCAAAAAAATGCGTAAAGTTAATTTTAGCGCCCATGAATTTATTACACGACTTCTTCAAAAGGCTAGTTTATACATTCGTTCAGTATGCAGATGAAAAGTTGATATAAGTAATAAGTAAAACATTGGCATATTAATCATTTACAAATACAATTGTGTTTTATAGTTCAAAGTCATTTATTTGAGCTGCAATTACAGCTCGTATCTCGTTGTACTGAAGGTTCGTCGCGTCTCGTATATCTCTTAATGTGTTGCCAAGCATCAACAGCAACGCCTGGATGCTTTGAAACTTGTTCTTGGTTACTTCTAAATCGCTAAGAATCCGTCTACAAAAATCGTTGTTGCGGTTGCAACATTGAACTAATTCATCAATGACATAAACTTCTGCAGTCGCACAGGCTATTTGAAGGCGCAATGCAATGTCCTGGAATTCCACACCATCCTTCCACATGTTGTAGGCATGATGTTTCTTCCCTGCATTTCTTATTTTGCCGTACAACGCCCTCAACGCAGAAATCTGTAGAAATTGCGAAATTGGACAAAAATACCTTAATGCAATCAATTTTTTTTACATTAGGATATATAAAGTTCAGACAATACTAAACGTACCGCCAAAGTTTTTCTCCCCTTCGCACGTGAACATTCAGTTTCGTTGTCACTGAGGACTCTCTTCTTGCTGCTGTGTGTGAAAAACAAGTTGAAACGGATCAAAGTTTTGTAAGCATTCGTTAGCCAGTACAGCAACAAGCGACCGAAAGAAAATTGCTTACCTAGATTCATCCATATGGCTCCGCTCCCTTTATTCCTTACCCTTACGATATGATGACCAAACGGGAGGTCCACAATCATGAATCGATTCTTTGTTTGTATCGATAAGTGTTGTGCATGAATATCTCAAATTTGCATATTGTAACTAGAAGTTGTCGAAACCGGAAACAAAATGATTCGGTGCAAAAAAAAACTAGCATCATTACTGGTCAAATAAGTTTCCGTCTGATATAATAAGCATGAAATCGTAACGTAAATCAAAACCATCTGAGGGTAAATCTCCAAATAAAATATATAAAGTTCTTGCAACCAACAAATGCAGCATAAGCATGCATGGCCATGGGTGTTACAACAACAGCGCTTAAAATGACATTATTGTAGCGAAACAACAGTGAAATTAAAGTTGCTACGTGTTTTTTTTTTTGAGAAAAAAAAAGAAAAGGCTGCTATTTATGTATAAATATATATCAAGATACAGAACGTAAACTGAGCGCTTACATAAATGTTCTTTTATAAAAGAAAGGAAAAAAATGGTCTTGTACTCGGTTACCGACGAGTTACATTACATGTAGGAAAGTGTTTTTATCGGTTATAAAAACGCTTTACAGCTTTATTTTG
This sequence comes from Hydrozoanthus gracilis, assembly GCA_025388745.1. Taxonomy (NCBI): domain Eukaryota; kingdom Metazoa; phylum Cnidaria; class Anthozoa; order Zoantharia; family Hydrozoanthidae; genus Hydrozoanthus; species Hydrozoanthus gracilis. Next base: position 2,376 of record JANVCF010040896.1, read on the forward strand.
ATTTTTTCAATTCAGCTATTTACGCGTTTATTTAAAGACTGAAGTTCAGCCGGTATCATAGTTTCTTTACTCTTCTGTCGAAAAAATGATACTTATAGTTTTGTGTTGTTTTTGGCTAATAATCTGTCATTCGTCATTGGCTCTGGTCAAGTGAACAATGATTTCACAACGGGAACGTTGTTTTGTCATGGATCCTGTTTCGAACATCAAGTGAAGATACGTATTTACTACAAAGAAACAACAAATTTTGTATATTCCCCACAGTCAATTTTTTTAAAATCGTTTAGTGAATTGTTTACACTTTAAACTGACTGTTTAGCTCAAAGGCAAGCGTTCAGTGCCTTCATGGCAAAGACAGAGGCCTTAGAAATTCAAGTTTCGCGGTTTAGAGGCGCTAAGCCAATGAAAGAGTTGGATTCAAATTTAATTAGAAAAGCTGGATAAACATCAGCAGCGGCCCCAGTTGCCGTAGGCCTATTGTTCTCTCCCTATTTCTTAGGCGGGTCATTACTTAATCAAAGCAGAAAAGTTGTCTTTATTATAGTTCTCAATCTCGGGGTTCTTGGACTTTACCTTTCCTATCAGTCCTGCCTCAGCAACGTGTCAAGATTGTTTGATGGCTACTTGGGCTACACAAAATCAATTTACAAGCTCAAACTATCCCTTTTGATGTCCTCCAAAACTTTTCCATTCCTATTGCAAATTATTCGATAGTTACTCCGATCTAGCAACCTTACTAGTCGAATAAAATGAAAATTTATTTACTGCATGAAAAAAACTAAAAACAAAAAATCATGTGCAGTGCATTCAACAGCATGAACGGAAAATACGAATACATACATTGTTGAGTCAGATTGATGATATTTCATTCGCTCTAATGTTCTGTATTTTGGGGCTGAAGAACGGAGGGAACAATTACGTAAGGAAACTGCCTCTAACTCCGGGTGAAGTTTAATGCATTTTTGCACACTCCAGCGTTCACGTTGTTTCCTTTTCCTTTGCTTTTCCTTATGAAGTAGGCAAGTGCAATGGTGGCCACTCTGCAAGATAAAAAAGGCATTTGAAAACAAAATCACAACTGGTTGTTTGGCTGTTGTTGATCTCCATGTTTTGCAACAGACACCAATAAACAAACTAACAAAAAAATCTAGTAGAATATGTACCATAAATCTACATGCAAATCTCCGTCAAATCCGCGTTTGAGTTTTTTTTTTTCTTTTTGTTGTCTTTTTACTTCTTCAACTCATCCAACCATTATTCAGAAGCCAATGACTCCCTTAATATCCAATTTAAATATTCTCTTAAATATTAATATCTCGAGAACCAGAAAGATTTCGACAGTTTTTTCACCCTTATTCCTCATTTAATAAGGATTTTAACATCAAGGTATTGAAATATTTCATGCATAGGCACTTTAAGCCTCAGATCAATCAATTTTTTGTTGTTAGCTTGAGGTTTTCAAAAATTATGTGGCTGCTGTCCTTTCTTATCACCATCTTCTTCTGAAATAAGTTCTTCCCAAAACCTCACATATTTCTTTCTTTCTTCCCCGCTCGGCAATTGTCTTTTTAGCAGTAACTCTGTCTCTGCAGTGTAGTCTAGGTTTGCATCATGATCATTCAAGTTACGGTCGGTTTTGAACTTGTGTTACTAAAAGTAGAAAGATTCTTACTTGCGATATTGTTGGGAAATCCGCGGATTCCACTGTAAGTTGCAAAGATACAAAGTTATATTTGTTGAGCAAACTTTTCAACTTTCAGAGATGCACTTTATAGAATTTGTCGAGGTTTGATCGATGTTTCTCAGGACTTTGTCAAATCGCTAGTTCCAAGGATTCTTTTAAAAAAATGCATAATTTGGGTTTGTTCTATGTCGGTGCTATCTGCTATTGAGCAAGTAGTGTCTGTAAAACGTTTTCAAAACATGCAAGGCAGTGACAAACTTTACTTGTTACTTGTCTGTTCTATTTAAATCCCTTGAATCAAGTGAAAATTCTGTTAAATGATTTTGTTTTGTTTCCCTTACCTCATCAAATGAAACCATGTGCGCATCTAATCTTCCGAGGAGATGTAGAAAGAACCCAAATATGTTGTCATCCCATATCACCAACTGAAACGAACAGTTGGTTAAGAAAATATATCCAGGAATGTATGCGCTTCGCTTTAAATTTGAAGACGATGTACTTGCAACTCAAAACTCAAATAAATGGGATAATATTAGGGAACAGTGCTTACAAATGCTTGGACATCTAATTTCAAGAGGATTGCAGTGAGCCATTGTAAAACACTCTGCTTCGTCCTTCACTGACTGAATTTAAGTATGTTTGTCGTTTTTAACTGACATATTGTACTTAAACGCGGGAAAGCTTAGAGAAGTTGTGTCTTTAGGCAACAATGAGAGCCCATTGTAAAGATTACACAAGATATCAAAGTACTCTTAGTGACCGCTTATATTGTTTCTTTTGTTTGAAACATAACAACCTTGATCTTGCCTTTGTAAAAACTATGATAACAGCGTTGTTTTCACACCACAAGTATTAGCTTAAACCAGCACGAGGACAAAGGAATAATGAGTAAAAAAAGTGTACATGGATATGTAGTCGTGATAGCAGCCCAGTTTTTGACTGAATACTTTTTACGCCCAGTTACTGAGACTGTTTTCTGTTCGGCATGAGCACACTCTGCTCTCTACCTTTCTGCTTTTTCCTCACCGACTTGATGACCTTAGAAATTTGGCTTGAATCTAGGCTTTATCCGTTTCAGCTAAGGAACAGACGATTTGAGTCACTGTCATCAATGTAACTACTGGCCAGACGTACTGACTGTAAACCTTGATCCAACAGTACAGCTTCCTACTCAGGACAGCACTTGGTGAACTGCTACAGTATAGGTTCTTATGATCAAGCACCTTAATGACAAAGGATCCATCGACTATCCTCGCTTTCTCGATATTACCCACATTCATATTGGCTACAGGTGCTAGATGGTTCCCATTGTCTATGGATATTGCTGTCATAAGGAAATTCCAAACAAGAGTGTGTGTATGTATCTCGAGCGATTTCTTTATTGTTTTGCCGGAAAGCTTACCCAGTAGTATGACTGCTCGTGTGCAGCTTTACTTTTCTCGAACTCATTCACCTGTTCTGGGGTAACCAGTCAATTGAGGTTCTTCATTTTCTTCCCTCTAGTCTTATCACATCTTTTTGGTAAGCTTGCAACCAGTGTAGAAGTCGGTCTCTAAGCTCTTGAACCTCGAAGGAATCAAATGGAATGGACTCTGGCTTGTCGCACGACGTAAATGAGTAAAAGTGCCTCACACTCATTAGAAAGCCCTTCATTTGACTTTGGGACATGCTTCTTTATAGCATACTCGGTGATAAACTATCAAAACTTTATCAGTTAGCCCGATCAGCTAACTCATGATTATAAGTCAAAGAAGATAAAAATTTTTTATTGATTTAGTTTTCGCACATGACCCTTGCGAAATGATGCTAAGAATTCCTAGGAACTTATTCTTAAGAATTCCTAGGAATTCTTAGGAACGGAGGTTTGACTTTTCACGGTAATTGAAACAAGGAATTCCTAGGAATTCCCGTGTTGCTTGCCCAATGGATGAGCTTGGAAAAATTCCTAGGAATTTTTAGGAACCTGAGAAAAATTCGTAAAAAGCCAAAAAACTACCCTCAACCCTGGGAATTGCTTATAATTCTTAGGAAATTCCTAAGAATTCCTAGGGATGTGACATGCATAACAAACAATAAATGCCCGATAAATATATTATGAAATGTTCGAGAATACAAGATACTGTTTGGCTATGATAAATTGTGTAATCCTGTGTCTTGAAATTGGAACCTATTTTCAGCTTGGCCATTGCTATGTGTCAGCTTCAATGACCAACAATGAAAAATTCTGTGCTTTATCTTGGCACTTAGGACAACTCATGTGTTTTAACTTGAACGGATGAAAACAAATCCTGTTTTTTACCTGACATGACCATTGACATTATCTAATACAACACTGATTTCATAAAAGAGCAATTTTTAGATATAAAAGTTCAGCAAAATAATTGTTTCCATCATAAAATAAATTTTTATATGACATCAACCCAGTCACCAACTTGTGTTTTCTCAACAATGTAACTTTTTTTCTAAAATGAAGGTTCATACAAACTCAAAACTAAATTTTTGAAAGACTACTTGGTTGCATTTAACTAACTTATGTTCCTGACCATTTCAAGGAAGTGCAGGTCATGTGTGGCGTTTTTTAAAACAAGATACACAACAAATTTTCTTGTATTTGATTGGTTGAAAGCAGTGCTGTTTTTTTTTTGCAGATATAGTGCAAAATGATTTAATTCAGTGCAGTTTACTCTATGACTAGAGTAAGTGGATGGTTTCTGAAAATTCACTAGTGCAAACTATATCCAGTCTGAACTCAAAATCATGTGTTCAAATCCTAATGCAAAAAATCTATCATTAGTTCAAATTATTTTCTTTGTACTGTTCCCTGATTTTTCTTTGTTGCCCGCGAATCCAGTTGTCCACTTTGGCCTTTTCAATGTTTTAGTTCTTCTCCATCAAACCTATTGACAAAAACAAAAACTCATAACTTTTTATTTACCTAGAACCATGCAACTCAAACAAATAAACCTTATGTGAACCGGATAATTAAGGAGTTCAGACGGTACCTATTGATCTACATAATACTAATATAAAATTATATTACAGTTGATCGAACTTCCTCAGGTTATCATGCATTTTTTGTTTTGAGTTTATACATTGCATTGTTTCAGAAAAGTTAAACGAGTTTAGTCGAAACTCCAGCTTGTAAAGTTTACCAAAGGCAGCTTAACACAACAACCTTGTTAGGTGAAGGTATGTAATCTTGTTAAATTTAAAATCTTGTCCGTCACCAATATCTACTTCTTCTAACAACTTGTTCATAGATTCTGCAACAGTAGCATGTGCCAAGGGTCTTTCAATACAAGTCAACTGCAACATCTCCATTGACTCATCAAAATTAGGGATGTCCTTGAAGATTTCTTGAATTACATGTAGGATTCTGATTGCATGGGTCAACGAAAAACAGGGCAGGTATCAAGAATGTTATGAACACTAATCAGTTTCGAACAATTGTGAACAACATATATTATCTCTTGCGAAAATCCATGCGACTACCGTTTGTCAAGAACACTACCAGATTTCATTCCAATTGAATTTCTTTAAGAGCTTCTTCTAAGCAATTTTTATCAGGCTCTGCTACTGGCCTTGAGAGAGGAGGGATTGTTGTTTGTGTGGCTGGCTTTTCTTGACTCTTGTCTTGTGCAAAATGAGCAACAATTTTGCCCAGGACTTAATGGTTATACTTTTTCATCAAATGTGCAATATGCTGCTACTCTTAGACAACCAGTATCTTCTGTATTCAAAAGCTCTCTCGCAGGTTCCCTCACACTGGGAAACTTGCTGGCCATGGTAGAATAGAAACACGTGACACAATAGATTATCCCTGCCAGCGCGTCCAGCTTCTTGGTGGAAATCAAGTATATTTCTTGGGGGTCCCAAGTTCAAAACACAACGAACATCTGGGAAGTTAACTTCCATGCTTAATGCTGATAAGGCCACCACTACTCGTACCTTCCCTTCACTCTTTAAGGAGTTAACTATCCTATCCTTATCTTTCTGCCAGGAACTGGAATGGCATATTCCTACTAAACAATCCTTATGAGAAGTTGAACTTTCAGGGGAATATGCAGATTTCCCTAGTACAAGCTTCAAACAGTTAATAATACATGCAATGTCACTCACCATATTGCAGAAAATGATGGTCTTATCCATGGCGGTGCCCTTCTGTTTAATTTGTTCGACCGACCAGTCCAGGTTGTTATACATACCACCTTTCGCGACTTTAAGGATTGAAAACCGTACATTTTCTCTGTTTAGGCTAAGTTTAGATAGTTTCAACATCCTGAAGGGCAAGCTTAGTGACAACCGAGTTATTGTCTTCTCATATGCTGCCCCTGTGAAGGTCAGTACAAGTGTGCCTATATAAAACATGAAATATAACTGCATCAGTTCATGTAGCAAGTATATTATAACTTCTATTCTTTTAAAGCATTCTCTTATGCTTATTGAAGTTCCTACATATGTGATTTCATTCATGGAAAGACTGCATCATACTTCAAATTTTAAAATATTCCAAAAAAAATTATACAGCAACCATAATTATTTCACATCGATGATTTATGATGATATTTTTAAAAAACAGTTGTGGTTTGTGAATTTTTAAACTCGCTCTGTCACTACTATTTCTCAAATGCATTGATTTGTTTGGCTATTCAAACTATACAAAAAGAGCGCGGAATAATGTAGTCACCAACATTGAAATGCACAAAACACCATCCTTGTCTTGTCGTCCACAACAATCAACTCTAAACTTTTATTCAAAGATGAGTTAGGATTTTTTAAAACACGTTGGAAACTTTTGTCCAGAAGTTCTTCTGATTTGGCAAAAATCACTTTTGAGAGTGCGGTGTTGACAGCCGTTTTAGTGGATTTAAGTGCACAACAAGTGATCTCAAAAGATTCTGCCTCTAGTATCTGATCCTGTTGAATACTAACGAGTGGACAAACGACCCAAACTGAATCATTCCGTTTGTGAATTACTTCCATAGCCTCAGCAAACACGCGAAAAATCAAACTATTTCCGCCAGCGCATCCCTTCCTCTCAGCAGCGACTCTACGGCCAAAATTTGTTCCTGCTTCAACTCATATCCACCAAGGTTTTTCTCACAAACTTGAGAGATCACTGCCGCGAAAGACATTTTTCTGGGAAAAGATGTCGCCTTCGGTTGTGCGTGGCACCTGTAGCACTAAAACAATAGCAATAGGTGATTTGACAGACTCTAAACCAATGAAATTTTACGTTCACGAGATGAATGTAAAATACGAGGAATGCAGGCTCTCCGTTCTTCCCTCTCCCCCAGCCCCTCGAGAGCCCAAGCCCCAGTTCCTCAAGAGCTGCTACGCAGGCTAGTAACAAAAACACTAACCTGGTATTTAGTAACCACATTTGTGCCGCCAATAAAAGATTTGGCTGACGTTTTTATGCTCCCCTTTACTGACGGGTCTCTCAGAGTTGCATCTTTGTGTTTCGCACACACACCAAATGAAATTGACGTACGTTTTTCCTTCTTCCTTGGTTGTTTTGTACCGACTTATCATAGCTATTGAATGTTTTTAGCTCGATTTTCTTCCCTGTGCATGCGCTTGTGGTGTTAACAATACTTTGACAAGAAACAAAACACTGCCGTTTCAAAGTACACAAACCAATGCAAAACAGGAAACAAGCCAAATGAAAGTGTGATTAACCGCACTCTCATCGAATTGGCTAGGTAGCACATCAAATTTTCACTAATTTCAGGTTGTCCGATTTTGCGTTTCACGCGTGTGATTTAAAGCACCCGTATTTTAGTATAGTATTGATTAAATTAAACTCGGTGCCTGGCTAATTGTCTAAGAAAAGGAATAATTTCATTAAGGACTGTAAAATAAAAAAATCCTTCTAAGCAGCTGCATGTTCATAGCAACAATTCTCGTAGTTGCCTCGCGTGCAAGATGGGTACCAGAGGTCATGTAAACTCCTTAAAGAAAATTAGTTTCTCTCAGTGTAATATCTTATAAACCAATATAAAAATCATTTGTATCATTTGTAGCATACAATGCCGAATTAACCATTGAAAATAAGTTCTCCTTAAGTGTTTGGAAAGTATGTGTTAGGTGTTGATTTCCCGGCCGATTAAATCGGTAAATATAAAACCAATCAAACCAGATAATCTAGAAGGTTCAGAAGCCTAAATTTTAAGGTCAAACACGACAGCAAGATTCGATGAAATGGTAAAAATAAGCGAAACGAAGGAGTTGTTCAAGACGTTTGCATGTCCATTATAATCCAACGGATTTTCGTTCCCCTTAATCGGCACCTTTTCAAGTGTTTCTCATCGCATGAAATGGATATACCTCTGAAACTACGGTTTTCTTGGACTGTGTAAAGATCTGAAATGAAAGCTTCTCGATTTCGATTATCCCGTCTTTCACTTTTCTTTGTAATTTCTGTGCACTTTCTGGAGAAACGTTTGTAGATAAATAACTTACACCTCTCTTATCGTGCCATTTAGTGAACCACCATTTTTTTAGTTTTTGTTTTGAACATTCGGGCATGCCTCTGCTGTTTGATCGGACTACACTTTTGTCGTAGAAGCATTGCGTTCTCCTTATTGCTTTGCTGGTTTAAACTTCAACACGAATTCAATGTACCTTCCATTCTTTTATTTGTCAATCGCGACACACTCGTACGACTCACGTCCTTACGAGTACTCTCATCAATCTCTTACAAGCTCGTTCTGTTTACAAATGGTTTTCTACTACTATATATACAAAATCGTAAGGAATAAAATACCTCAAACTACATGTAATTTCCCTAACGTCAAGAGTTCAAATCGCGTACTTTACGCCCATCCCGTACATAAACAGTTCTAGAGGGATCGATTAATTCGTTTACGCTCCTGTGCGTCACGGTACTCCTTTCTTATCTGATTGCAAACACAGTCACGCGGTCACGTAACTTCTCATGTTCCCGAAATACCTGCATGAAATACAGGTAGTTCCTAGTAAGACTTTAACTAAACAATTCTTCAACTAAATATTTCGGTTGTAGTGTCCTATGTTTATGTAACGCGTAATATACGTACATATAAATGTAATTAAGGCGAATTATTTCCGACAACTTTTCTTCTTGCGTTTGAGCGAGGGGGTTGACTAGGCAAAAGCTTAAACCTAAAGTAATAGTAAGAACTATTACTAATCATTTAAGCTTTCCCCTTTTTTTTCTGTTACTCAGTTTTTCAACTCTATAATGATATGCAGTCATATGTAAATTTAAACACGTCCATAAACTACCTGCCTCGATTAGCTTCGCTAAACGCAGGTATTCTCCGATGTGATGTTGTTCTGTAATTTATCAAAAGAGTTGTTGTTGTTGAACTCTCTCTGCAGGCCACATAGATAAGACCAAAAACTTTCATCATTAGTGAGGAAAACAACTCGGCTTTATTCGCAGGACCACGCAGAAACTCACTTAGATTGGAGCTTTGTCATTTTATTCGACTTTCACTAAGCATATAACGTAAAAATTGTAAAAAGTAGTTAATTTGATTAAAAAATTCTGCGGGGGTCGCTCACAACAGAGCTAAGCGTTAAACAAGTGAGAGCCAAAAAATTGGTAGAGGAGAAACCATCTTACCAAAAAAGTATAAAATGCCAATTTTGAATTCATTAAAAGCGCAAACATGTGTATATAAGAAAATTACGTTTAAAAGTGTATTGTATATGTATTTATCTCTAGTTAAAAGATAACAATTGTTTAAAACGATTAAATGAAGATCCAAAACGAGGATCAGATGATCTGTAATAGGCTTTTGTGGTCTTTTGCTTCGCCACCTTTCCTTGTTCTGAACATTCGTGACAGATGGGGTCAGGGTCGAATCTAGGAGTTTTGAAATGGGGGAGATAAGTTCCATACACTAGACCAACCCCTCCCCCCCAAAAAAACTTCCTAAAAAGCAAAATCTTCCATGAGCGCCTTCAAGTGGCCGCTATAAAACAACTTGCTTACAACAAAAGTTGTAACCACACACTAGGACAAAATTAAATTGTCTGCCTAAACTAAGCTGAGACAAAAATGCGCATGGCTACAGCATCAGTTTACTGAAGTGGGTTGAGAAAGGTCACCCTCCTTGGCTCACGCCTGGCAAACTTGAAGAGCAAGACGAGTTGGCGGTCTGGGTCGAAGAGTTAGGCAAGTTTGAGGTTTGGGTCGAAGAATTAGGCAAGTTGGAGGTTTGGGTCGAAGAACAAGATGTGTTAAAGTTCTGGAACACATAAAGTGGGTTGGAAGTCTGGTGCACTGGGTCAGTCAGGTTGAAGGTGTCGGTTACAGGGCACAGGAGGAGCTGAAGCTGGGAAAAACGTTACATCGTAAAGATTGTCCGATACTCTGATGGAAGATGGTGGGAGAATTTATATGGCTTTAGCGCTAGCCCAACAGGGTTGTGTTTGGGCTACTTCATGATCAGCTAGGTATAAAACTGTTTTTTGCAGAACTTACCGTTTCTTAAAAGGTTAATTTTGTTTCCCGGGTGTAGAGTTTGAGTCTTACCACACGATCGACAAAGCAAAATGAAACTGTATTGTGTTCTGTATGGCTGTTTACTCTCCCCCTCCCCTACTCGATTTGGATTCACTGGAATGATTAGGAACGCTCTACCTGTTCAGTCCTATACCAGATTCTGTACTATATATATATTTTTTTACTTGTAGAGACATTTATATATGTATACGTAATCACAGGACATTAAACACTAAAACTTTACGTCAAGTTATGTCACACATACGATTTATCAGAACGTAGTTTTCAACTGCTTTTTGGGGAGGCAAAAAATCATTTGCATCCGGGTTTTTTATGATCACGTCTCTCAAAGTCTTGGCGGGAAAGCAAAACAGCTCAGCTATCTGCTAGGAAAACGTTTTGAGTCTGAAAAATTTTAAAAACGTTGAATGTTGGATGTTTTGCATATTTATTTGCAGGTGTCTTTAAAACTAAAAAGCGGGTAGTCTAAAAATGACGCCACTCGTACGGCCTCGTCGAGTGTAAAATATATGCAGCCATGCGATGCATTGGCCCGTGTATTGTTTGCAGCGTAACAATAAGCTATAAAATTCTGCATGTCACAAGAATAAACATATATTCAGTTTAAATATAGATATTACAGAGACAGTCTTTTAAAAACACACCGATTCCCGTACAATTCGTGCACGTGCTGAGGATCATGTGCTCGATGATCAACTCAAATCGCACATTCATTTTGTAAGTTTCGAGACAACAATTACATATAAAAACAACTGAAAATTTTAAAACACTTTTTTTCCAGTCGAATTTCGCGAACGGCAACCTCAGAAGGTCTCAAAAAAAAAAAGTCAGAAACAGGAAAAACCAACCAACGTTCACTCACTTCCAAGACGGCACGTGGGCCAGGTGCACATGTGCGGCATGCTGAGTAGAAGCATTATTATTTAGTGTTATTATTTAGTATTTGTGACCCAGCACGCGAAAACATACCTTACGCTTTTCCGTTCGACCGAAAAAGCGTTCACTGAGCGTTCAACA
>JANVCF010041118.1:0-25237 GCA_025388745.1 Hydrozoanthus gracilis
GTTATGGCATTTAGGACAGATTGATTTGAATGTTTGCGGACGATCAATGTTGAAATGCATTTCGGTCAGTTTAAGATTGTTCAAAAATGAACAACGGCGAGGTAGTTCGGTCTGTATATTATACAAGTAAATTATCTCAGTTACATTATAGTATATTATACAAATCACAAGTAATTTCAAACCAACTGACTATCCATTGCTATCGGTCTTAGTCAATAGCTTTTTATCTCATTAATCAAATTTTAAAGCAAAGAAAAGTGTTTTTTTTTTCATTTGTCTTCACGAGAGTTTCGACTCTCTTACCCTCGTTTGCGGCGCTATTTTGATGATTTTTCCACTTCACGAGCCGTCTCAGACAGGAGTTTCTCGAGCTTTTCTCGATCTGATTGATCAATCTTTTTGAACCCCGTTGTCACGCAGTACTTACAGAGAATCGCTCTTAATAACGTAGGATATTTCCAAACTGTTTCTTTACAGGAACATTCGGACAAATTTATAACATGAAAGTAATACCAATTTAGCATATTGTACTTGACTTGTTTTTTTATTGCCCCTGCAAATATGTGTTTTTGTTGATCGCTTACTTACTTAGGACAGTGTCCTAATGAGAAGAAATGTGTTACTACCTTTCTTGGCTGACTTATTTCTAAACAGACATTCAACAAACACAAGAACTATTCTATAAAACATTGAAAAGATATACTTTACAACTATATTTGTGAGTTGTGTAATTTTAAACTCTAGATTTTCAAGGTTTCTCCCTAATCCTGAAACAACCAATTTCTATAAAGTGTCAGTTCGTTTATGGGGCTCAATGTCGGCTAAAGTTATATAAAGAGCTACCTGTTGGAAACTTCCAACCGATTCTCCAAGGTACCAAAACTAGAGCTTTGTTTAAACCGGTCCTTACCCATGGCCCAAATGATACAAAAGTAGTTTCGTTGTAAAGCCCTTTAGATTGTCACAAAGTAACTTCGTAAATTTCAATCAGGAACAAAGAACACAAAATCTGAAACAAGAGATATAGGTGCAGTTGTACTCTCGTAATGGATGAGATTACATTTGTTATCCAACTGTCATGATATCTCTCTATCGCTCGTTCCCGTGGCTTTTTCACGCACCTAGTCCCGAGTGACGCCCTAGTGTCTGGTTGGTATATCAGAGCGAAAATATAGCAAAATTCAAGTAGGTCGGTTTCCCTGCATGTCGGCGATTACATTGGTTGAGAATACGGGTTCCTGTTACGCCTCTATAAGTTTGTTTTACGTTTTTCTCGTACGTTCCTTCAATATTGCGAAGCTGCGATTTATTAATTGCCTTTGCTGGACTTGTTCAGTGTATCCTTACGAACGGGAATGAACGACTTTTAACTTGGTTTCGTTGCCTGCTCGAAATCGCGCGTCAGGAAATCTTGATTTCATGATCAATAACTCCTTATCTCTAAAACACCGCAATATGTACGCGGTCGATCTATTCAAACTTGGAACAGTATTCCAGAACAAAGCTAAGCCTCGCACGGAGAGGGGGGAGGGGGAGTGATGATCAGTTAATGTAACCTATGCATCGGCAAATGTTTTAAACTTGGCAAAAATTCACTCAACAATGTCTTTGAGCTGGTTTTTCTCCATAGAATTGAAAGGAAAAGCGAGCATCAACAATACGGTGTTGACTAACATACCAAATATTTCGAGTGCCATTTTAAAGCGTCTTAAAAGGAAACAGCTGCCTTTCAGACAGCACGGCGACACATTGCTGTAATCAAATCGAATACTGTTCTATTAAAAATGATTACAGGATTTGCGGTAAGTGGAGGTTAAAGAAAACAAATATTATTACATATTATCCCTTCATATTGATGAGTAACCAATTCTGCGGTCGTTTTACCTAACGTTAACCTGAACATTTTTTATATTTAGCTTGATACAACAATGTTAGACGAGGTGAGTTGACTCGGGCCCAGCCCCCGCATTCAGTCCTTTGGATTATTGGGTTATAAAGGGAACCACCTTTTAAAGTGTACATAACGTTAATAACTTTTTGGGGATTAATTCATTCAGTTAAAGTACTTCTGCAAAACATTTTCCAATATTAGGTCAAATTGTTTTTTTTTTCTACAGGGGCTCAAACTAGCAAAATTTTCAGACATCTTGTTTCACGACCGCGTCTACGGAGGACTGGGTTGTGACGTCATTCCCGAACTATAATATTGAGCAAATGGGATCTTTTCTAAACACAAAGGGACAAAAGAACTAAGAACTTTATGAGGAATTGGAATCTACTTCTAAAACAAAAATCTCTGATTCATTCGTGTCCATCTTGCTTCTTCTTGATCAAGAGATGTCCGGGAATGACGTCATAACCCAGTCCCCTTGGAACACCGTCGTAAACCCACGAAACTTGAACTTCAAATGTGTATTAAAAAATCAAGAATACTACAGATTTCAAAACATTTTTTCTTAAACGTCCTTAGTTTCCAAACACTATTAGTGATAACTATAGTAGCTCTCCGTTCCGCCAACTGTAAGTTAAATGGCACTCAAACTAGTCGATGAAATACTCCCACGTCCACGTGCCCGCAAAATGCTGTCGGCAGCTTCACTCAGACAAACAGTTTTAACCACAATAACAAAAGGAAACACGCTCTCTTGCGTTTTTGTAATATATTGCGGACCTTCGATCTTATATTTGACGTACTTTTCAAATGGACATGACTTCCTTAGCAATCTCTGAACAGTCCGTGAGATTCGAAACTAAAAAGAATTGAAGTATCGTGGCATTTATTTTCGATCTGAAAATACCTTCAGCAAAACAAAGACATGAAAATTTTTTTTCATCCAAGAACAGGATATTGCATTGTGTTGAGAGGAATAAAAGGAGTGGTCTGGAGAAACGCCAGGCCTAAATAGTTTGTCATTCATTGACACAGTATTTAACCCGCTTAAGTCACCGGGGGCTGTAAGGAAGACGCTGTACTTTGGAACGAAGGATAATACGAGGAATCTGGGATCGTTACTTCGACTACTTCGACTACTTCGATTATACAAAGGTAGAAAAAGTGCTAAAGACCTCAAGACAATCGAGTTTAATACTCGAGCTTGTCTTGGCTCAAGGCTGTTTGTGTATTTCAGACAGTGGACACTTGACAACAAATAATTGATCGAAGAAACGGTATAACCGTCGACTCTCAGTTCGTGTTATGAATCCAAACGCTAACGAGAATATAACAAGGTTATTTATTTAGGTTTTGTATGTTTAGTTTTGATGTTTATATTATGTTGTGTTGCGGAAGCTGCGACAGCTTTAAGTGGTCATGAGGATCAGTTACAACTGATAGCTGAAGCCTAATGTAAAATGTCTGCGTCCTCTTTGTTTGTTTGTTTGTAAACTTGTGTATATTTAGATACTTTGCTCAGTGTACATCGCCTCATGGTCGTCTCTCCCTCTTTGTTAATGGTCTCGACACTGGGTTTGTGACTTCAAGAACAGGACTTCTTGCAAAGCCAATTCTTTTGACAGTGTAGCAATTGTTAACTTAAATGCATACTATAGAAATTCTGCCTCCTTGTGACATAGTTCATATTTGTTCTGTTTCCTACATTGATTTGAAGTTGGAGACTCGAGATCATGCAACAAATCCTAGGTCTTAGTTAACTGATATAGATTATAGAGCCGATAAAAATCAGGCGAACTCATTGTACCACTACAAACAATTCCGGCTTTTACTATTAATCTCTTAATTTTCTCCAGCCGGAATTCTGAAATTTAATCTCCAGCACAGCCAAGAGATTAATCCGTTGAACGGAGTGTAAGTTTCGCTTTATTAGTTTATGTGAGTTTGGTTCTATCAGTTTTTTCTCATGCTCCGAGCATCCACAACAACCGGATGTGGTCGCAATAACTCACATAAAATCCATGATTAATTCTACCGCAACTTTTTCGATAATATTGCTTTAGCCATATAGCTTAACTGGTACCGGTCCGTTCGGGAAGAGAGCAGTACAAAAGTGATACAAATTGTACTCACTTATCGAGGTAAGGTATTTTACTTAGTGGAAATCTCCTTCAACAGCCAGCCTTCAAAAACATCATGAGCCCGACGCGTTGAAGATGACAAAAAATTTTAAGCATGAATCGGGAAAACTAGAAAAAGCTAAATTTTTCAAGTTTAAGATATTATTAGAAAATCTCTGTCAATTATTATAAAACGGCGCCATACGTGATCATTTCCAAACAACATACATGTTATTATCCATTCGCGCCCAACTTTGAGCAGCTTTGCTACGCTTTAGATAATATTATAACAGCATAATATTAATAGTTCCAAATGTAGGACCAGCTACAAATGTAATACTGTTTAAAGATGACCAAGTTTGAGCGCTGATTATACCCAATGTTGTGTTTCAACCCAAACAACTGCTTTGAGTTCCTTGACTAAAACTATGACTGGTTCAGGTTCCTAAGAGTTATTTGAAACAAAAGAATGCTCCTTTTCCCCGCCTCAGTTCCTAGTGGAGTGGAATAATGATGCATTTTGCTAAACAACGTTACAATTTGAAGTTGATGGCAAAGTTATAACGAAACCGTGGTGAATTATTATTCGACATTGTTTTATGGCGACCTTTTCGGCTCATTAACTATTAGAAGTGAAGCGTTATTTTTACCCTGTTGTGTTGCAATACCCTATAAAAACATACTTATGAGAATTTCTTATCTTTACAAGTTTATCGAGATCAAACTGCGAGATAAGAGAACAAGAAATATGAGCTGTCACCGTTGGATTATTCATAGACAGCGGTAGCGAAACCACGCTCTTCCTGTGTCTCATTAAGGGTTGGCCTCCTCAAATCCATTACAGCTTTTTTTAGTTTTAATTTTGTCTTGTTGAATAAATGTTTGTGCAATGATGGCAGGGGGCCTATGATTAAATCTTCAATATGTTATAAGCATTAGGGCTTATAATTATTCTCTGGTCAACAAACTGGTTAAAGCTTATACAATAGTTGAAGAAAACAGCAGTCAACGATTTGTAATCTTCTTAAAGTGAAATGTTATTCGAGGTTCTTTAGACATTCGAAGCACAACGGTATTTTTAGCTTCTTAGCTTCTTCAAATAGACAAAAAAGACGAATTTCCGAGGAGATATAAACAGTTTTAATAGCAAAGCCTCAATATTCATTCAGTTGTGAAATGATACTCAAGGTATTTCGCCTTTTTATTTGAAAGTTTGTCTGCTAAGCGCGGCTGCCTGTTTCTCCACGAAAGTCTGAAGGCCTTGGCCGCCATTACACTATTTAGTGTGTGTTTCTTTGTTATCAAATACAACACCACGGTGTTTACGCAGCACACTCTATTATGATATTAGCAACTTCTTGTTTATTTGTAAACCTATTTGCGAATTTTTACGAAGCAAACACCCCCAGGAACGATGTATAAACCCTCCACCAAATCACCTTGTCGTCTACCGCAAAACAAGAAACCGCAAAATGAAATAGTAAACAGAAAGCGTGAGAAACATTGAGTAATAAATATAAAAAATCTTAATCAACTTTTCACGGTCCATTTCTTTGCAGGGTATCATGATCAAACTCTAGATTAAAAATGTGTCTTCAAAATAGTAAATGAACTATTTGACTCCTCTATTTTATCTAGGCAAGTAAGCTTTGATCTTACGAGTTCTGTTAAGAACCCATAAGCGGTAGTGAACGATGTATAAGGCCGACATGCACTGTGTCAACTCATCTCAGTGGCATTTCGGAAATTTTAATGGAAATATAATTGGCAACGGGTACTGCGCGCGGTAGCGGATTAGGTAGAAGTTTGACTTCATTGGCATTGTAAAGGCACTTTCCTCAAAGCGAATACCTTTGACGGTGTACGGTGAGCCAAAAACGCAAACTAAACTAACCACATAATGAACACGTCGGAATTCACATTGAAGCAGCTGTTTAGCTGACGTGCTGCGAGTCGTTCCGTTAAAGATTAATGTCCAATGTGTACCGAGTAGGAAAGTGTAAGACACCTTGACGCAATGAAAAACTATTAGGCTCTCGGGTGTTGACACACGGCTGTTCATATGACAATCTTTTCTTAATCTTCCCGTAACAAGCCCTGCAGTCAACCCACCACTTGCCCCTTGGAGACTCTAGAAGTCTCACGAAAATCATTCTATCTCTCTCCCAGGTATTTTCCACTGTAAGTTGGTGTTGCTGTGAAAACAAAGGCAGCCGTTCTTGCTTTTAAAAAGTTTGGAAGCAGTTAAGGTAGAGGTGAGTTTTTCTTATCAAGATTGTTACCATGGACCGTATTGTGTGGATGTCAGAATCAATCTAATAGATACACGGTTGGCGAGATCTCTCGACCCGTAAGCAAGTTTATCCTGATAACTATTCGATCAAGTTTGCTTTGACGAGAAATCGTGAAAGATAAAAGCAAAAGTCCTTCTGACATCAACAAGCGTTCAAAAATTTTTAAGATGAGTCAAAAGACTTTGCATCGTACGAATTCCAACGATTTAATCCCGAAATGCGATCTAATTTGATTATATGTTGACCAATGTAATTAAGCAATTTGATGTAATTAATTTCCAAACAGTAATTAGAGACCTGTGGGCTTTGCCGTGACGTCACTAGCTATGAACTCCTCTACACAATGCCAAACGGAGCATTTTGTCTTCTTTTCACAGAGCGGCCGTCTAAATCGCTTAGAGGCCTGATAGCGGTCTCTGGTCTTTACCGCTACCATGAAACTCGGCGCTGTTCTCGCCTGTGTAATTCTGGCAACTCAATGGCTTTCTCACGCAGGTATGTCAATCTACAAAGCCAGTCAAAAATACAGGGCTAAGTGGTTGATATAGTCGTGTTGTCTGTTCGCTTGTGTTTACTTAAACCTCGGAGCCCTCTGGTTGTAGCGCAATCCGCACACGACTAGTGTGTTTTTAAGGATTGTTGCCTTCGAAGGTTGCCTCGATGAAATGGTTTCTTACGACTTTTCAGTTTATTTTTAGTTGCCCTTAAGCTAACCGTAAACATTGTCTGTTTGTGTTTTATTTCTCCATTCGGAAAACATTCAAGGGTTTCCGTCCATGATATATAAAACATATTACATAGTTGTAACTCACTTTGTCAGTTTGTTTCGTTTACGGTGTTAACGAACCATCTCTTGTTTAAGTTTGGCCTTTTTCAACCGAGAAATGTGAACTGGGGCTTTTCCTCCCGAAAGCTAGATCACGTATGAAGCCATGTCTGGCACATTCGCAACTTCTGTCAAACTAATGAATGGATTTTTCCTTTCAAAATCTCAGAACCAAATAAAAAGAAGTCTAACAACTTGCTGGAGAGGATTCGAAGAAGGTAAGTCGAAAGGAAAGGCGGGAAAAGAGAGGGATAGTATGGATACTTAAATGATAAATATGAAACTCGTGGAGCTAATTGCTTTTCGCTGGAGCCGAGGTCACAGAGCTGTAATACTAGACCATGCTCTCACTGCGTGAAACCAGTGTTGAAAGCGCTCCCTGCAGCGATTTTGATCTGTTGTTTTGTGTTTTTTCACGAAACTAGAATATTTTTTTAAAGTAGAATGCAAAGCGACCTTTTGTACAAGCACTCGAGCTGCTCTTTCGTTATTTTCCTGAAGCGTCCACCAGGCTTACTTTCAAGAAGTGCAAAATAAAGTCAGCCTTCAATATGTCAACCAAATGTCACTTGAGTATTGTTCCGAGAATGGCTTTATCAAGTCTGCTTCTGTAATGTACTCAAACCATTTGTTACTAAATGGAACCTACGACTGAAACGACTCGACTACAACAAGAATTTGAAATGGAAGCGCAAACAATTAAGTTTGGTTTATAAAGTGGGCAGATTCTGTTGGCGGCGGCTCGTAATAGTTAATGTATGGAAGAAAGATATTGTTTTCTGTTTACGATCTTGTTTTGTTGGCTATTTTTAGCCGGACCACCAATTTGAGCGAGAAATGTTTGATTTCTGCATGCCTAGCGCAGTGGTGTGTTGATGAGTAAACTCTCCATTGCATTTCTTTTCAACGGAGGCCAATTTAATATCTTTACAGAACAATAGCAGTGCATTGAAAGACTGTTCAGAGGGGTTCAGCTACTTTGCCCAGAATCATTTAATTACAAAAGGATCTGGACATAATTTGAATGGAATTTGACAGAATTGGAAACTCTTTGCAAGACTCTCTAATCAGTTCTTGTCAGAGCTTTCTATTGAGTGAATAACTCTTCGACTTAATCTTTCAGTAAATCTCATTTTGAGAAATGTGGTTAAACCTCTGAATGGGGCTTTGAAAAAAGGACTGAAACAAAATTAGATTTGGTTAGACAGACCAGCCGGGAGTTGACCTGAGTTGACGTATTATCATTTCACCTAATCATTTATGTGCTCTTTCTTTGCTTCGCCTCAATTCTCATTTCGCTAAGAAATTGATGAAACGTGAAAAAAGGTGAAATTGAACAAGAATAATAGAAGTATCTGTGAAATATCTGCTTGCTGGAGAATTTTTGTCTTCCATATAGTTTAGTTGCTCGGCTTTGTCAATATAATGACACTTGGCTCTTGAATTTCACTCATTTCTGTTCCGCTGTTTCCGCTGCCGCTTCGGGAAAAACAAAATTCATAACAAAATTGATATTTTGAACCGTAATTAACTTTGATACCATTTAATGACTTAACATGCGTTTACAATTGTCCAAAGGTGGCCTGCAGACCTATTGAAGTAATTCCGCGTTATTGAAGCGATCTGCTCGAACAATCTTCTTTGTTCTATTCCTGTTATTAGGTCAATGAAATTTTTGAGCATGAGATTAAATTTTCTGTGTGTATTATACGTTATTAAAAAGCACCAGTTTGCAATTATTAACATAAAAATAACATCATTCATGTTTTCGTTTGCTAAATCCTGCTCTGAAAAAACGTTACTGCGTCTCTTTAATTTGCCTTTATTATTGAAAACTCTAAACTGTTGGAAAAACAGTCTGTGTCAAACATGTTATTTCTTTTTAATCTTTGTAACCCGGAAAATGTTAGAAAGGCCACCACACTGTTATTTCGACAAATATTTACATCAACGGGAAAAAATAATAAAACAGAAGGGGTTTTGTTTCTCTTAGCTAAAACATGTTGTTCTACAAGATAATTGAGAATAAGTGTCGCCATCTTTTCATGCATGTACGTTGAACAGAGCAGCGTCGTGTTTGAATAGCATTAAAAGACGAAAACGTTCTCTTCAATGAAGAAATTTTCAAGCGATGATTATGACAAAGCTTTTTTTTAGTTGTGAGAACTCAACATACGGAGTCCCGACCTTAATACATATGCTATGTGCGTTTTCTTTATGCAAACAAATCGTGTTTGCTAGTTAGGTTTAAAAATGTTACGTTGAGTTACTGTAATTTCTTTAAATCATTTTATTTAAGCGGAAACCAAGAAGCATTTCTTTAAATAAAGTAATGAACTAATTCTTTGACTTTGGGTTTTAAGTTGACTTTATACCACAGAGCTTTTGCGTTACTCGAACGCACTTCGCTGACCATTAAACTCTCTTACGAATTTTTATCAAGCCTGGGTTTTCTTCGTGTTAAACAAGCTTGTTAAATACTGATAAAAGTTCATCACACCCATCTTGTCTACAAGCAAAACGAACAGACTCAGTTATCAGTCTATGACTTCGAAACCTGGTTCAAAAGTTGACTAAAACATCCATCTTTTGGGAAGTTCAAGGCATACACCATTTTTCTTCCCGCCTTAGGCGAAACTTCAAACAAATCTACGCCACGCAGCGCAGGTGATAAATGCGGCGTCTTATGGGTGACGAAGTTAATACAACGATAAGAAGAAACCTGATTGTGCAAAGTTAATGGTTTTTTCAACCTCTCTTCTTTGCTAATGTTCGTACATGACTTCCGAAGACGGGAATTTCACGTTTCTTTTGATCACGTTTTTGATAACCCCCAAATTAGACATATCGACTTCACGTATCGTGTCCCCAGCTGCCCGTCAGCAAACTATCACTGTCATTTGTTAAAACAAATGTTTCCATTTATTTTTCCGACTTTTGAAACACGCTGTTTCTGAAAATATTAGGTGTTCGTCGAGACAATCCTTAGATGCAACTATTTTTTGTAACGGTGTCAACGAATGATTTCCGCTTAGGTTTCGAACCCGCTTTGCGCTCACCACGTGTGAATTATAAGTTATATTTCGACCTTGACAAATTATATTTTCCCTTCCTACAAAAATTTTGTCTTTTCCTAAAGTTTTGTCTTCTATAAGTTAAAATGAATGTTCTTGAAACACCATTGAAAGTCTTTTTAGCACCAAAAACGTTCACACAATGTTGGTGAATGGAAATTTTTCCTTTCTGTGTACATGTGTTTGTACTTTTTCTGTTCATAAGCAAATTGTACAGAAACCAAATCTAGAAGTTGGTGCTTTGCCGAATTTTGTTTGTTCTTGATCGTAGTTCTTAGGTTCATCTATAGCCGTTTCGACAATCAGGTATTTGTGCTTGGTCGATTGTACCAAAAACTACCATCTGCTTTTTACTCCAGCAAAACAATCGCGACTCACGTTTCTCTTGTTCTTCAACTTAAGCTTATCATTTGAACGTTTTACCAGATGTGAAGCGCCAAACTTTAAAATCTACCGCAGATAGGTTTCGAGCCCTTCAAGAGTATTAATTTCTAGAATCTTTAAGCGTTAAGGAAGAAACTTTTTGAGATAACGCAGATAAGCAGGTCAACATGTATAATGTATGCGTTTCAAATTGAAACCGGTCGCGTTCTCTTTGAGTGTGATGCACAAGACTGTATACGCTTGTTTTCCTCCAATTGCTTCGAACCAATTAAAAAGTGGAAGTTCTGAATCAGCCGAAACCTTATATAATGACTATTTTTTGTTTGTCTTGAAGCTACAGTAGAAATATTTTGTATTATTCTTTCAAACTTTTGAACCCGTTGTTAAAACCATATAGACTGTGACCATTCGTTTTGCTACGTCTTGAAGAGTAGAAATGATTGGTGTTATTCATTCTAACTTTTGAACCAGTTGTTAAAACCATATAGATTGTGACCATTCGTTTTGCAGCATCTCGAAGTCGAAGAGTAGAAATTATTGGTGTTATTCATTCTAACTTTTGAACCAGTTGTTGAAACCCCATAAAGTTTCAATCATTCTGTTTTTCTTGAAGAGTAGAAGTGATTAGGAACCATTGTGATTAAAAAATCGCGTAAAGCGAGAGTTTCCTTTTACTAGTCTTAAAACAGTAATTGCTTTATTTTCCTACAAATTGAGAAGTTAACATTTTGATTTAACTTTTATTTAGTCTTGACTTGAGAAACTTGTTGGTAATAGTAAATGGGCTAGATTTAAAGTTATAAAAGTTAACTTTTTCTCATAAGAAGTTGAACTAAACACATATATCTTGTTCTAAAACCAACTTGTGTTTTTGTAAAAGAACAATGTAGTAAAATCAAGAGATAGAAATATATAAAAAAGATCCAAGGAGGTTGTCGCAAAGCGAATCAAATATTTTTTATTTTGAAGGTTAAACAGTAGATTTTAAAAACGTAACACATGTTACGCATTATTTGATGCTATCATCAATTTATAAAATCTTAAGCTATTTGATCTTTAGCTCTATTGAGATCAATATTATAGAGCACTATACCACAACCTGACTTCTTGCGAAAATCTGTTGCCGAATCTTCGTATCTGGAACTAAAAGGCTTTTGTTTCCAAACTCAAAGTTTGCAGATTTAGCAGTAACTATACCGACCATGAAACGGTTCTTCCGTCGTCTAATAACTGATGTTATACAACGTAATAAACTTCATGTTCATAATTTATACTTTATAAAAAAACAAGTTATTGCTCAATTCTTTAGTTTCGCCTAACCAAAGACAAACGAGATCCTTCGACCATGGCACGATGGAAAGAAATCGAGTTTGCAGTTGTTTCTTTTTTCCACGGTGTTTTCAGTTATTTGGTTGCAGTTGGTCAAGTTTTACATCCATTCGTGATCATCTCTTTCGTTTTGACCCTAAGATCTGCCATCAGGAGCTAAGCTTGTCGACTTTCAAGAGCTTCATCATCTCACTGCACGCTGATGGCCAAAATGTACTTACAAATCTACTTGAAAATGTTTTCCCATTGCAAGATCCTACTGCACGTTTGATCCTGGAATTTTTCCTTAAACCTTTAAATTAGCTCCTAATACCGTATTTCAATTCTGAGAACAATGCGCCATAAATAACTTGCTGCATGTTAACTTCTAGACCTATACTCAACGTGTGCCCCAGGTTTAGATGCGTCATTCTTATTAATCCATTATTTCTCACTTCCAAATGCATTATTTTGAGTTTGCAATGTAAGAAGAATTTTGATGTCAATAAACTGGTTGGAAAATAAACAATTGATAAACTGGTTACAACATAAACGGTTGATGATTTTGCTGCTGAAATAAACAAACTTATCTATTCAGGACACCTTGTTTGTTTGGTATTTTGGCAAGCAAGCGTTTTTTTTATGAGCTTATTTCCCGATATTACCCTTTAGAACGTGCAGTATTTCGTTCTAACTGAAGTCAATCACTGGTTAGCTTTCTAGTTTTTAAAAGTCCAAGGAATGTGGAAGAGATAATGGCGCCGTCTTGAACTTAGCTTGATGAGCCTGCTAATTATGATATTAAAGATGGCGAGCAAGATAACTTTTTACAAACAAATTTTTTTCGTAATGCTACAAATTCCAGCTGCGATTGGTAGAAGAGCAAAAACTTAAGCGTTTTCATAAAATGTTTTTCACATCAAAAATTTGTCACTACCTCAGAATTCTAAGCCATTCAGCGTTCACTCAAGAAAAGATACGGTTTCAGAGAGAGTCTTGATAAAATCTGTCAGTAAGGCGATCGGAACGTCTCTCCCTTTTTAATGTACTTTGTTATACAACGTAGTTTCCTGATCTGTAATCCTGTTGATGCTCCGACGTCTTTATTATGCTAAGCTGTCTTTGATTTCACCAAATAGTTTCAAAGCATTATTTTATGTTTTTATTTTTATATTCGGACTAACTTTTCTCTATAAGGGAACGATTCAAAGCTGAGGTCTCGTAATCTAAAAATAATTTACCACGGTATTTGGAGAAAGTCATTTGTAAAAAAATGCTAAAACTGCGCTAAAAAGCACACCTACTCGACCGCGGTTGAGAGTCGAGAAGATAGATGTACCCATCAGAAACCTACTTTATGCGACTAATCTTTCGCCAGCAACCAATATTGGCAACTGTTCTATCTCGCAGAACGACTCAAAAATTCATAGTGACAGCTCAAATGAAAGATTTGAAACAAATAGCTTTGCGTTTTGCTCTTTCTAGATGTGCAGTCATGTAGGCATTCTCTCGTTCAATGCTATCACAATCCAAAAAGTATCAGGTTTTGTTGCAGCTACAAGAACTTTGATTTCTCCTGTTGAAACGAGTTCGTTCAGATAAATTAGTGGTTTCCTCATAAACGCGTTGAGACTAAATTCAGACGCTGAACAGCACAATACCCAACAACGTCAAAAACTGAAACACTTACGACTTCTGACATAACTAAAGATGGATTTCTTTAGGAACTCATTGTTACACGACATTTCATCTGATGTCTACAAAAGCTTGCTGGAAGGAGATGAATTTTAAATCTGTTTATCGGACCTCAGCTTTTTTACTATCAACGCTGCTTTTCATCTTTGAAAGTTTCAGCAAGATTTACACTTAGTTAAGGCTACTAAATAGGCCTTAGTTTGTACAGTTAGATAATAACGTTATCTGTTTCGAAGAATCAGCAATATGGAAGACATAAATCATTATACTACTGGTTTTTTAGGTCCCTACAAATTTTCATACTTTCAATTTTCATAACTGTTGTTAATGTTCTAAAGTTTTGTAAACAAACACTTAAATTATTTCCGAACAGCAATGATCAAGAAATAACAATCTTACAATTGATCTTTGTTACATCAGGAACAAAAAGTATGTAAAGAACCTGTGAGAAAACTATGCGAAGAATTTTGCCAACAGGTATAAACGAGTCAAGGAGAATTATAAAGAGCAGAAGTTGATTGATGGAATTTAGAATGCTCTTTATTCTTTCGAACAAATTAAAGATTTGCAAGACGACACAGCAATAATTGTTGTGCGCTTTTTTGGTTCTAGGCACTTCAGTTGTTACTGTACACATTAAGACTGTTGCATTAAAGTAACTTGTTAAGCATGATTGCTCTAGTCTTGAATTCATAATTTTTTTTAAAAAAATTCAGCTTAAATGTACTAAACTTTTAAGATAAGAAATTTGACAATTATCTTTGACTAACTTATAACTGATGAGTGTATTTCTAATGTGCTATACCTAAAGGTTACTAATTTTTGCGACTACTAAGTTTGAAAAGGTATTGATTTTTATCAAGTAAGAAAACTATTAAAATAAAGTAAACAAAGATATTTGAACTTTGACTTGAATTTTCATTTTCAAAAGAAAAAAATCTACAAAAGAATTTCATGAAATCGGAAGACTTTGATACCATGACTTAATCGAAAGAATTTTAAAGAGTGCTAAATTTAGTTTTCTCACCAACTCTCCAAGTAGCCGGCTAACAATAGTTCATTTGAGTTATGTTGAACAAAGATTTCCTTTGTCCGGTCAATTCTTTTGGCTTTTAGCGCCGCATGCTTTCTTCTTGAGACAACTTATGTTTCATATTTCCTCTGTCCCGTCTTAAATCGCATGATAAAGCGCTTTAAGTTTCCGGCCTTCGTGATTGTGGTTTGTTATCAGCTCAAGTGGTTTCTATTATTTTGCCATTACTTGAAGTGTTTTTTCTTGACATATGAATGTAATGCAACGGCATATACTAAAACCCAGACGATTGACGATACGATAGACGATAATAAAACATGTGCCTAATTCTCAAAAACTTCGAAAATTATTAGAATTATACATTCTCAAAATATTAGTCATGACCACACATAAAATTATGCCAATGCAACACATACCTTCTGGGTTGAGGATGCAGGGAAGCTGTCATGGTGAAATGTACGGGTTATCTGGTACCTTCTTCCCCGTTTACAAACAAAGGTGGAAACATAACTATAACTGTTGCAGCACAGTTTGTTGCAGACTTTACCTTGACACCGTCTTGAATAAATCTGGATGTGTAAAAAGAATCACTTTTGTTTCATGCAGCAAATAACACAAATACATGGAATAATAAGATATTTTCGGTTTCAGTTATTGTTCCACTGCCGACACACTTTCTCTAAATTCACTCTCAAAATGCGGCCAAGTGACAATTGTTCTTGATTTATTTATCCATTAGAACAAAATTTACTTGAGCAACGAACCTCCAATACGAGAGTAGGCTAGATGAATGCTTAACCGAGCCGAGGCTGAATTTCCCCGTCAATTTCAACTGCTGAACTTTTGAACCAATTGTTAAAACCATATAATAAAGTGACCTTTCATTTTGCTAGTCTTTAAGAGTGGAAATGATTGGTGTTACTCATTCTAACCTTTGAACCAGTTAATGAAACCCTATAAAAATAAAGTGACCATTCATTTTGCTTGTTTTGAAGGGTAGAAATGATTGGTGTTATTCATTCTAACTTTTGAACCAGTTAATGAAACCCTATAAAGTGATCATTCATTTTGCTTGTATTGAAGAGTAGAAATTGTTGTTATTTGTTTAAACTTTTGAACCAGTTGACGAAACCCTATAGGGTGACCATTTGTTTTGTTCGTCTTGAGGGGTAGTTTAGTGACCATTCATTTTACTCATCTCTTCTAGTAATACGAAAGGCGTGTGTGAGAAGTATCAGGGAACAACATGCTCCAAGTATTTTGGAAAGAGCAAAATTTTTATTCGCGCTAGTTCCACGCAGAACCAACAAAGAAGAGAAGGCAGGGTGTCTATTTTTGCCGGTGTTATCAAGCAGTACGTCTCCGAAAGGTGTAGAAAAGTCCTTCTGCCCAGTCTCTGTTATTACTTCTTTCCACCGTGTGTCAAAAATGCTCGCACTCCTACCCCGAGGCAAATCTGTCAAGAAGAATGTGAAGCGGTTAAGAACGACGTATGCAAAGCAGAAATGGCTCACATTCACAACTTCAAATTTGGGCCATCGAACTGCGATAATCTTCCAAATCGTTTCTCAAAGGGCTACAAAACATGTGTCAGGGTTGGAGCTCTAGGTTAGTACATATTAAGCTTCAAAGTAAAGTTTGAATTACCTTTATTCACTAGTTTATCATCCTTGAAAACTTGTCGCTGTTCATGCCCCTCTGTATTACTATAACCTAGTTATAGTGCTTAGCACGGCTAGCGCTTGCCTTTTTTTGTTCTTGACCCTCTTTTGACCAAACCAGGTTTTTGTATTTTCTTATTACATCATTCCAAATTATAGAACTGCCAATACTTCATTCGTTGAGTTTAGGATTGTTAGGTAAAGGATTTGGTAACGTATCCCTGAGAAGGTAACTATATTTTGTTCACAGAACGTTTATATACTTGTCTCTTATCACAGCAGCACAAAAGACCAAATTTACCGTCGCCTTAGAAAACATCACCATGTACGAAGGGAAACCGGTGACGTTAAAGTGTAAGCTGAGTTCCAAGAAGATTCGTGGAAACATCACGTGGTACAAAGATGGAGTGTTGATTGGCCAAAACCATCGGTACAAGATAAAAAAGTATAGGTGGGGCTCGCGGTTGAAGATCCGTCGTATAAAACTGAAGGATGCTGGGAAATATGATTGTGTTGTATTTGCACTTGGACAGGGAGTTACAACATCTTCTTGGGTTAAGGTCAACTCTAGAACGCCACCAGGTGGGGAATACCCGAATGTTATTCGTATAGATTAGAGAGTTACGGTATCCCCTTTGGTTCATGTCACTTCTAGAATGACACTAGGTAGGGTATACCCGAATGTTATTCGTATAGGTTAGAGAGTTACAACATCCCCTTGGGTTCATGTCAATTCTAGAATGACATCAGGTAGGGTATACCCGAATAACAATCGTATAAGATGAGAGATTCAACATCCCCTTGGGTTCATGTCAATTCTAGAATGACATCAGGTAGGGTATACCCGAATAAGAATCGTATAGGTTAGAAAGTTAATTCTAGAATGACACCAGGTAGGGTATACCCGAATGTTATTCGTATAGGTTAGAGAGTTACAATGTCCCCTTGAGTTCATTTCAACTCCAGAGTGACATCAGGTAAGTTATACCCGAATAACAATCGTATAAGATAGAGAGTTACAACATCCCCTTGGTTCATGTCAATTCTAGATAGAGACCAGGTAGGGTATACCCGAATATTAATCGTATAGGGTACTAAAAAGTTACAACATCTTCTTGGTTCCATCGCAACTCAACAACTGGTGAGCCAGTCAATGAATCAACCAGAAAGCCAGCCAGTATATTAGTTTACCAGTTAGCTATTTTCAGTATAAGCTATTTTTTTGCCAGCCAATCGATTTAACAAAGCCAATCAATCAATCAATCTTCTATTTTACTACATTTTGCAAGAGATGGAACTTCTCATTCGAAATATAACATTATACAGTAAGTTAGAATTTACTGTATTAACAACTTCCTTTTTCTCGATTCTGTAGGAGATAACTGGAACAAAACACTTTCTAAGCCATCCACTCGTAAGTATCTGCTTCGAGTTGGATACATTTGTCCTATTACATACAGTTCCAAGAACACAACTTGTTGACTCTACGGAGATTTAAAGGTCCTCGTCCTCTCTTTGAATGGTAGCCAAAGTGTGATCCGTTTTTTTGTTTCTGCAAACAGTTCAGTTGTTGCGAGACTCGATGTTTACAAGAAACATAAGCGACATCTGTGAAAACTTTTAATAAACATCTAAGCTTTGAGTTTGAAGCGAAAACGGGCTGCTGAAAATACTCAACCCTTTGAATTTTTTTTTTTTTTACTTGTTAAACATGAAACTTAATTCCTAGGATACTTTGTTCTTAAGCTGTATGAAACTATAGAAACAGGTTTTGTTGTTATTCTTCTGAGGATGATTTTGACTTTAAACATAAACTTTAGCAAGGCAAAATGGTATAACTTTTCCCAAGACAAAGGTTATAATATAAATAATAATATAAAGGTATTTATATGGCGCATGTTTCATATGTATATGTGCACATGGTATTTTCTAAGACGCTGTTTTATTAGCTTTTCAAATGCATGAAAAGGTTTTTGTGTAGGGAAGTGCACAAAACTTGAATAGTTAATGTTCACATCGGTAGAACTAGGGACCTCATACAGTAATTTTCTTCATTCATGTAAATATCTGTTTTTTCTTTCCCAACAGCTGGTCCAGCCACCACTCGTACCTCGCTACCCTCGGCCAGGTAAATAAAGCCCTTTTTTAAGTTTTAGTAAAAGACCAAAGTTATTTTTTTTAAATGTTTAAAACTCGCTTTCCATAGTTTAACAACTTCAGTCAACAGGGTGATTTCGACCTATCAGTCGAAATCAACCGACAAGCGCTGCATGGTTGGGGCAAAGACTAGTTCTCTTTTTGCTATTCATCAATTGCTATGTAAGGTAAAGTTGGATGTGGCTTGAACTAAAAGGGTTTAGTAACATATAATTAAAACGGGCCCTAGGAGCCTCTCAAGTTTCCCCAGTTCAAAACCAAAAATAAAAAAGCAAAACCAGTTTGGTATTTAAAAGGTAACGGAACTGAAAAAGAAAGAAAAAATGTTTTCTCGAAAAAATTCTTGCCATACTTCGAACAACTAGTCAATTTCTTGTTGCTTCATTACAGCTGCTTCAATGTTTACTAGAAGAGTTTCTTTTTACTGTTTCTTAAAAAGAACTCCTTCCTGTCTTTGTTTTAGACCCGACGTAAGAGGCTACTGTGAACCGTATCGAGGAAACGTCTGCACTGAGTATCTTGCAGGTAAAAACATTTTCGTGTTAAACCCCCAGCATCAGGTAGACGAAGAAGACAAAGTGGCGGCAGCTGTACACTACATTCGATCCTCTGACAGCATGAGTCCACGATGCCTCAAATACGGGATACCAGCATTGTGCTACTTCTACTTTCCCGCTTGCGAAGAGAAAACTGGTCTGCGTAAGCATCGGCTCTGCCGAGAGGATTGTAGTACTCTCTATGATGACGTTTGTTTAACGGAGTTGCAGGTCGCCCGAATGTTTCCCTTGAGTAATTCGCTTCTTCCCGTCTGCAATGACCTCCCTCATACTGGTAGCTCTGATAGCTCGTACTGCACTTCACTCGGACTGCAAGGTAAGTTGCAGTGTACAGCCATTCGGCTTGTAACGAACAGAAAATGTTGAAAGTTTCCTGTGTTCTAACTTGGCCAAAATGAAAAGGTGTAGCATCCGTTGTTTTTCCGGTTTTCATCCAGTACCTTGCCATTTACCTTGTCATTCTTGATTTTTTCCCAAGTTCTCAAGGATATCAAACGCCTGCTTGAAACAATGTAAGCTTGAGCCAAAATAATCAGTCAGCGGTTTCAGTGTTTTTTGTCGTAGCGCTTGCTCTGTAGCTAGCCAATCAAAGCACAGATTTCAGAAACAGCTGTTGTTATGTTCTGTAATAGGATGCCTTTTGATTTCTTTTAGCTGGTTTCTAGTACAGTGGCAAATGTTTTTTCAAAAGAGCGTTTTCGCTATTTTAAAATACCAGTTACTTGTAATTCAACTTTTTTTCCAAAACCTTTATCAAGCCTGGAAATGTAAAGTTTACAACCATACTTTCATCATATATAAATGTAGATAGCAAGTATAAATTCCTTTAAAATATGAAACTGGGACACAAACATCCTTTATATCAAGTTATTAGTGTTGGAGAAGGATTGCAGGTGTTCATTTTGTTTCTTAACCCTCTCAGTCCCAAATACGTCAAATGACGTATTACTAAATTCTCCCTGCTAGAACTCATACTTTTCCTGTCACCAGTTTCGGAGAAGTTTGACTTTCATCCTCGTAGTTTGCTATGCTCGATCAATTTCTATTTTCTCATTGTCAAATGCCTTATATTGTATGAGTTATGTAAGGAGAAGTTAGATGTTGATAAACTGGCTGGGACTGCAACGGTTAAGAGTTGTTACAGTATTTGTTAGGATAGAATACGACGTTGTGTTACATTCGGTTTGTTATCCAGATGCAGTTAACTTATCTCAAACTTTTTTCTACATTTACAGTACAATCAATACGAAGTAGAGCGTATTATGCCAGTGAAGGTGGGTGTCTCCGAGATTATTCTGTAATTACTTGAAGAATCTCGGAAGAGAACCTTAAAGTTTCTTTGCTATTTTGTCATTCTCGAATCTTACCAGACTCATTTAAAAGGTTGCTTGCGTTGATTAGTTTTTCTGGTACCCTGGCCACCGGTAACACTGTTCTTTTGTTTAATTCAAGGTATTTGTTTTCATTCAATTTGACACCCACTAGCCTCGCTTTGGGTAACATAATCTTGGATGTTTAGCACAAGACTGAGTCTAGTAGAGCAAGTTTGAATGAAGACAACAAAAGATTAAATTCGCCTCCATTTATGCAAAGGGTCTATTTTGAAGCAATAAGAGTCTTTAGTTATCATACGCAGTTAAAACTGTTCAAAATACTTCTGTGATTTCTGCGAAAGTGCTCAGGATGCCTCTCTCAAGATCGTGAGCGAGTTCTTTTGTGACTCGTTATCCCTCTCTCAGCCATAAATACGGCAAACGGATGTGTCGCTAAATTCCCTCTACTAGAACACGAATTATTCACGGTACCGGTTTAGGAGAACTTCAGATGTTGGGTTGTGTTTGATCAATTCCATTTTCTCATTACCAACAATCCTATTTTGTATTATTTTTGTAAGGAGAAGTTAGATGCTGATAAACAGGCCAGGGCTAAAAGTTAAGTTTTCGTAAGTGCTCTATAATCACTGAATAGTGCTAACCCTGGTTTTGCTATAGTTCTAGATCATCCGTGTTACGATGGTAACGGAGCTACGTACAAAGGACGTCACAATGTATCCAGGAGTGGAGCTCTGTGCCTTCCTTGGTCTGACACCCACCCTAACAACACTCTGAGCCACAACTACTGCCGTAACTTCGGAGGCATTAAGGGTGCACCTTGGTGCTACGTTGCCCTGGGAGACGCAGAGGAGTGTGATGTGCCCAAATGTGACTTGAAAGGTATTTCCGACTTTTGTTTACTTGGATATCTAGTTTATATCTGAAGAAGTCAGTCCGCTGCAGAGTTGGTTTGAGTACGACTGCGCAAACTTAACTCCTGGCTTTAGTTTTCGGCATGTTTTTTCCCCTGATCTGTGTAGCTTTAACTTATAATAAATGTAAAACGGTGCTTTAATCGAGAAGGAGGAGAGAAGTATGTATCATTTACATTCCCGCCTTTCCCTTTCTCTTTACCTTGACCTTAATGTTAACCTACTTTCTACTTACCTTAACCTGAACCTTAACCTTAAACATTATCTTTGTCTGTACCTTAAACATAACCTTTACCTTTTTTAAAAAATCATTACCTTTACCTGTGCCTCAAACATTACCTTTACCTGTACCTTAAACATTATCTTTACCTCTAATATCTTTAACATTACCTGTACCTGTACCTTAAACAGTACCTTTACTTTTACTTTAAACACTAATTTTACCTTTTGAAACATTATCTTTACCTTTAATACCTTTAACATTACCTTTACCTCTTTACCTTTAAAACCTTTAACATTACCTTTACCTGTACCTTAAGCTTTACCTTTACGTTAAACATTACCTTACGTTTATCGTTACTTGTACCTGTTCAACTCTTTCTTTGTTCCTGTACAATGCTGTCTTTACGGAGACGAAGAAGTCTGAAGTCTAAAATTTTTCTGGCTGTTACAGGTTCTATGTAAAACTCTCCTACGAACTTCTACTGCTGTTTCTTAACTGCAGCGAACCACTCTCATATTTTTTCAGCAACTGAAGGTACGAAGGCACTAGCCGCTGCTCCTCGTGCGAACCGTACTATCTACGTCATCGCAGCCATAATGGCGGTTCTCATCATTGCCTTTGTGTCTATCGTGGTGTACCTCAAGGTTCAACACGTCAGGTGGGGACTTCCTAGCAAGCGATCTTCCACAGGCTCCATTTCAAAGAGTACCCAGAGTACATTGCAGCCCCCAAGTATGGAAATAACGAAGAGCATGGCCGATATCAAGTCATGCATATTGAATGAGGTAAATTTTGTTTTCACATAAACTTGCTAGCCTCCCGTATTACTTTTTCAGCCCCAGCCAGTTTATCAACGTCTGGATTCTCCTTTTATTTGAACTCATACAGCGGGTGACATATGATAATGAGAATATTATGAAACTGAAATTATGAAACTACTAAATATGAAAATCAAGTTTCTCTAAGCTGGTAACATGAAAAGCATGGGTTTGAAATGAGAGAATTTGTCACGAATACAATATTACTCAATCTGGGTTTTAAATGAATTGGAAAAATCTTGATTTCGAAGACTTGGTGCAATTTAAGCCGGTGAAAAAAACGACTAGTTTCATTTTTAAGTTTTTAAGCAACAGATGTGTATAAAAAGGGAAGAGCTGTGAAGTATTAAACTGAAGCGATCGAGTGAAAAAGGTTTTAAGAACGTTTTGTGTTTGTGGGCTTTAAATGAATTGGAAGAATCTTGATTTGGAAGCCTTGGTGCAATTTAAGAACGTTTTGTGTTTGTTGAACCACATTCAGTACGTTTAAGTAGGCAGTGTTTACTCTGGTTCCATCAGACTTGCCCGGAAACATCTTTGATTCGTAATTTTCCCCAAATGATTTCTCTTGGGAATGCTCAAGATAACGTTTTGAGGCTGATACTGTATGTTAATGGAAGTTTATATTCTTTGTTTCTTTCAGGTTCAAGAGATAAGCCACGGTAAAGTGAAGTTTTTAGAAGTGCTGGGAGAAGGAGGCTTCGCAAGAGTTTGTAAGGGTGCTTTGATGATCAACGATAAAGAAATGTCCGATATACGGATTGCCATAAAAAAACTCAAACATGATGCCCCTTCCAAAGCGAAAGAAAATTTCATAGCCGACCTTAACACTTTGGCCAAGCTTCAAGATATTAATTTGCTCTGTCTTGTCGGTGTTTCGACAGGGGAGGATCCTTCCTTTATGGTGTTTGAATACTTTGGCGATATGGATCTCCATCGCTACATTACTCTTGGATCTCCAACCGCATACGAGGGTGATCAATCTGTTGGTGGACTCGATGATACAAACTTGTTAGATTTTGCAATGCAGATCGCTTCAGGAATGGACTTCTTAGCAGAAAATCGTTTTATCCATAGAGACCTTGCAACTAGAAACTGCTACATTACCCAGGATTGTATTGTAAAGATATCAAACCTTGGCATCGGGTGTTACAAGTACCCCGCTGATTACTCGTGGGTCCATGGAAGTTCCTTACTTCCGGTTCGTTGGATGTCACCGGAAGCTCTCAATACTATTCGTTTTAACCATCGTAGTGATGTCTGGTCTTACGGTGTTGTATTGTGGGAACTCTATTCTTTCGGTAGACAACCATATATAGGCTGCTCCAATCAGGAAGCTGTTGAGCGTATACGCAATTTCGAGTTGTTAACATGCCCGGATGACTGCCCTGCCCGAATGTACGCGCTTATGTCTGATTGTTGGGAAGGGGATCCGTGCGCAAGACCAGAGTTTTCAGAAATAACTTCCCGTATTAGAACTTGGGCCGGGGACTCCTTAGATAGTAGCCACTAACTTAGTTAAGCTTTTCAATTAGAAATTCAAATTCTAGGCATTTCTTTTGCAGATATTTACTCATGTTCCTTAAACTCTACAATCTATCTCCCGTTTGTACATAATCTCTCTATTATATTACTTAGTCTACTATAAAGAACTGAGTAGTTTCAAAGATTTCAATAACAATTTTTTGTGTAAATATTTAGAATGGTGACAATAGCTAGTTGTCATGCACGTTCTAAAGACTTATAACTGTAAAGACTTTACGCAAGGCGACATTTGACTCACTGGGCATCGCTTATTGGGAAACATCTTTTTAATAACGATAATGCAGGAACATGCGTTGTAAATTTAAGTAGATAAATCTGGTTATTGTCCCCTGCAACTGATAACATATGGATAGGTTAGTTAGAAATCATGTGAGCCGCTCTCTTCAAAGGAACAATTGAAGTTTCATCCTGACCACCATTTTCAGTATCAAACCAGTGTGTTATATAATTTATTTTGCGCAAAACGGGTTAGTTGGTCGCTTTGCAACTGACTGACTTTAAATGAAGTGCTTGGATCTGAGTTGGAATATTTTACAAACACGATAGTTTTAGGGGCTGAAAGGGTTTCAATCCTTCCACAAAAATCAGTATACTTTATAAGAGTATTTTTGATATCTATTTCAGCCTTTCATAGACTTATTGTTACTAACACTATTATTATTACTTAATTTACTATTCCTGCATGTCAGGGCGATGAGCAGTTTAGCAAACACTTGTGCGCTCCAGCTCCAGGGCCCAGTTCCTCAAAACCCCAATAAAATTCAAATAATAGTTTCTTTGTTTTGCTTTCAGAGTAATGGTCAGATTTGCCAATAAAACAAACTGGTCAACTTAGATATTTCAGCCCAAAGCAAGCTCCAGAAGCTTGGAAACAAAAGTATAGATTAATAAAATAACCGTGGGATAGCACTAATCGGGATTTGAGAACCGAGCCAAGAGTTCTATAAGAGTATAGGGCGGGCTGTATATT
Source organism: Hydrozoanthus gracilis (assembly GCA_025388745.1). NCBI lineage: Eukaryota > Metazoa > Cnidaria > Anthozoa > Zoantharia > Hydrozoanthidae > Hydrozoanthus > Hydrozoanthus gracilis. Next base: position 24,802 of record JANVCF010041118.1, read on the forward strand.
GCGCAAATTTTTATTTAAGGAAAATAATATCATAAATGGACACTCCAAGTAGTCGTCTTAAGGTTTGTTTATAGTGAAGCGGCAATTTGCTGGCCATGTACAGTTCATACAGGCGTTGTGGAAAACCGGTAACAGTAGCATTAACAAATAAAATAACTATTTAAGAAGATAACTATGATAAAGTTGTGTGCAATTTTGTAAATAATAAAAATGTTACTTGGTGTGTTTGTGACTTACTTTCTACAAACCAGTTTAGGAGAACACTAGAGATCTCAAGATTTTATTCCTATTCCAAGAAACGGCGCTGGCCTCAAGGAACGCGGGCTCTGGTAACGAGATTGTAATAAAGCTTAAGTTTTTTTATGTGAAAATGGGCACAAAGTAAACGTCATGTTAATGAACAGGGACTGGAGATTTGCTGGGTAGTGAATGTTTG
>JANVCF010041119.1:0-13584 GCA_025388745.1 Hydrozoanthus gracilis
CCACCCACACACAATTTTTCTTCCTAGTTGTATAAAGCAACTCTATGGAAACAATTATTTGTCAAGTGTCAGCAGTACAAGGTGAATCTCTTTTTTCGTCTTTTTTGCTTTTTGTTTGCCATAATACATGTTGCCAAGTTCTTTTAACTAGAATTAGAAAATAATCCTGATGTAACGCACGCTCTGATTGGTTACAAATCTATTTTCTATGAGAGAACAGAAAATGGATTTGACATCACACAGCTCAAGATCTTTTTTTTGAAAAAGATGGAGGATTTTCCAAAATCTGCTTTCTCTATAGTTATTTTCTAAATGGGATAAAACAGCATCGCTTGTGTTCCTAGACAATTTAAGAAAATGTTTATGACATAAGAGGGCACTTTTAACACTTTCCTCGTGTCCTCTTACGTCATAACCATTTTCTAAAATTGTCTAGAAACATGTGCGATGCTGTTTTATTCCCTTAGCAACATTCTTGTTCTTCTAAATCAGGCTTTTTGTTATCAGTTTAGGGGAATTTGCTTTCCGTCTTCAGCAGTTTTCTATTGTTGATCAATTCCTATTTTCTCATTACCAAACATTCTATTTTGTATAGGTTTTTTAAGGAGAATTTTAGTTTTGATAAACTAACTGGGAATTAAATACCAAGATTACTTATGTTCCTATTATCAGCTCTCTGTATATCTAAGTAGTTAGCGCATCGGATGTTTCTGATAAAGTTGATATTGAAATGAAGTTAGAATACTTCACTTACAACTGATATTTATGCATAGAGAAACACTTATCCCAAAAGTAACTACCTTAAATTACCTTCAAATATTACTCTTCGCACTATTTTGGATTTATGGATAAACAATTGGTGGGTAAATTAGTTATTTGGCTGTTGCAACCACAATAAGAAATTTTAGGTGTCGTGGAACATAGTTGGTGTTTGACACCTTTTCACACGTGTCGATGGCAAGAAAGCCGTGGAGATGAAAATACAGGGAAACTGCAACTTTTCTCGAAAACAACGTCTTTGATTGTTTTGTCCGTTTCAGCCACGATACAAAAACAAAAAACAAGCAAAGTTCAAAGAAAGAAGTGGTTGATACAATCGCAATTCGATAAATATGCAAATGAAACGCATACGGCTTCAAATTACGGCGACAACGGAGGAATTCACGTCCCCTCGCAGTTATCTCCGAGTCCGTCCCGTCTGTAGTTTAACTTCTCCCGACTCAGTGCTAGGTCGAACTATTATTAATATTAAACTATGACTGCGAAGTAAACTCCACAACTAAAATTCCCCATACGATCTCAAAAATAAACAATAAACCGTCTTTCCAGCAAACACATACTTCTGCTTTGTGTACTAAGATTATAATTTGAACGCCATATTTGAAGCGGCAAAGATTCTTCAAACGCAGAAGTTAAATTACAATACGTTAACTAAAAACATAAAACTCGTCCTCCTTTTTTTGTTTCGATTTGTTATACCATCTACAGCTGTTGCGGTTTTTCTTTTAGCAAGACCTCGGATTGTTAAAACGACTGCGCGCTTTCGTTACGAGAGTTAATATTTAATGGTGGTCGTTCTTTTGATTATCCACCGCATCACCAATGATTAACATAGAGGATTTTATATTCAGACTGTGGCTACATTTCATAAATAATGCAAAACGCTTCCGCGAAGTTTCATAACAGCGGTGTTACAGTTGGCATAACATCTCACAAACCGGCCTGCAACCTTCTTCAGAGAGAGCGAATTTCTATATCATCTTTCGCACTTTGTTCGATTCAAGGGAAGAAAGGTGTTCTTCGTTGGAAACTTACAAGTTGGTTTATAGTGGCTCCGTGTTTTGTTGGCAACCACCACAAACCCCACGGTAGAATGGCTATTCCGGTCCACTAAATAGAACTAAAACAATTTTTAGATGCAAATCACCGACAATATCGGTCCGTGTTTCGTAACATGAGAATTTGCAACAATCGTGATTTGAAACTGGCGTCTGCGGTAATCAACGAGCGAAACTTTACAACGAACACTGCATTCGACGCGACATTTGTTGACCCGAGAAGTGAGATATACTTCAGTTTAAAGCAAAACTGCATTTTAAACAATGCCGATAGTGATAACCACACGTTCCTATTGTTTAGGATCAAAACAGCAACTCCTCCAATTGTGCACGGCACAGCAATATACCAGCTTACCTAAGCATTTGTTCGACAACAGGTTCTCCTTGCAGCCTCTGATTCGATCCTCGGCCTGGAATCGACTGTGACAGATCATGGTCCGAATCTGCCGTAGAACTGCTGGTTTCACAAACTCCTACGTTTGGAGTCTCCTCATTGCTTGGTCGAATTGTTTTGTGTTCCGGATCATCTGTTTCTTTTGTTTCGTCGCATTCAACATCCTCTACCTTCAGTTTCTGCGAGTAAACCGTGTTCACGGTGCGAATCAGTGCCTCTCTCGATACACCACTATCTAAGAGCGCAGCTACGATTTGGCGTTGCAACTCGCTCGCTTCATTCGCTGCTGCCATGGATGTTTCGCAGCGTTAAACTGGCCTAGTACATTGAAGTGATTTTCAGATGCAACTTAGTTTGACCTGTGTTTCGTTCGCGACGAATACTGTAGCACTGCAGGCGGGCAGCAGCTCCATTTTGAGCATGCAAGCTGTATCGGTCAGCGCGCCAGGCGGGTGGTTAAACAAACATTCTCATATTTCAACGTCGCCTTACTCTCGAAGTAAAGATCCGGCGTAGCTCTTCTCAAATTTGGTTCTATTAAACATTGTTCGAGCGCAAAAACTATATTTAATATATTGATGGAAAAGTTTTTCTTGACTGCTTGCCCGTCTGAATATAAGAACTTGTGTCTGTGAGTTTTGAAGTTACGATTATCACCATTGACCAAGTACCACGAGACTCCAGAGGAAAATATGTGTTAGCGCACCAGTGCGACTGCGACTATTTCACCTTGGTCTCAAGCTAAAATAAGAGCGACTGGTCGAAGATCGCAACACGTTGTCTCGCTTTTAAACGTGCGACGGACTTTCCCGAAGACCACGAAGAAGTTTACAACTACGTACACCTTACTCCCTCTTAAACCGTTAACCACTTGGTTGTCATTCACGTGTTGGCCCAAACACATAAACTAAAAAAATTTGGCATAATCAATTTTTCTTAAATGCAAAATATGGGGACGTTAGCCCATTTTCGTAGTTCTTAACATTAGTGGCCATGTTCGTCCTAAGACGTCTTTTTTCCCACGTCTGTTGGATCCTTTTGCTCAGTCTCAAGTGTCTTCGTACATGAGCTAAGACTGAGTGAGCAAAGATATCCTAAAAGACGCGAGAAAAAAGACATACCAAGAGGAATAAAATTATGAAGAAATCTAAGTCAGCTAGATTATTGAAATTCCTTTAAATTCAGTGAGTAGGGGTTCAAACTGGACGTATGTAACTATATGCCTATATGTCAAGTTTTGATTTGAAAAACACGCGCCCTGGGCAGGCTGAAACTAATAAAATGGAGATCAATATACCGCCCGCTGGGGCAGGCTGAAAATCGCCATGCGTTCGGACGCTTGCATTTTGCTCTCTTTTGCCACAAACGACACATAGCCTGTTTAGTGGCTGTTTTTTTAGAGGAGAGACCAAGCGTCAATCGAGCAAGCCGCTCTGTGACTTGAACGCGCGAGCGCAAGAATTAATTAATCCAGCTTTCAACAAAAATGGTTCTTCACTGAAAGACAGCTGGAAGAGTTCGACTGATTGATCAATGAATTTATTTTGTACGAAGTTAAAACTACTCCTAAAATATATGGTTTTCAAATAACAACGTAATAAATACGACGCAACAAAAATTCACTTTTGATTAAATATCGATGAAGAAGTCGAGCTACTGGTTCAAACAGACTTCACTAAACCCGTACCTAGTCTGGCTACTTACGGTCCCTCCTATCTTGAGCTACAGGGCTACCTTTCTTACTCACGCGTAGCACGCCTTTCCTGAAGGAACAGACTTCTGACTTCACTGAATGATAACTAGATTAAAAAATACAATGTTAGACTTATCCACAATGGTCATGATAATCAAGGCGGACCAGTCATATCATCTACAAACAGTCATGCTTTATCGGACCAGTCACGCACGTATCCCGGTTGGGTTACTAGGACTTGTAAAAGATGTAACTACTTATTTTCTCATTACTTTCCTTTTCTGCTAATTACTTCACTGACCTTCTGTCACGCCTATCCCTCTTTGTGATCCCAATTTACTACCTGTAGTTTCTCTTCTACCGCTTGTTTTTTAATAATCTGTCTTCCATAACCTTTATATGGATAAGATGATTTTCACCATTTTAAGTTGAGACAGTAATCTATAATCTTTGTAAAACCGAAGGTATAGGATCAAACGTAGTAGTACATATATTAAAGTGAAGAACAGATAAATATTTGAGTAAATAATTTATTTATTTATCAATTAAAATTTTTATCAAGAGATTCCACTCACAACTTTTAACTGAATTAATGGCGAAAATACGTGCTACACAAATAAAGTTTGACCCACTCTGTTGAACACATCACGGTTACCATCCTCGTTTTAATTGACTAAAGCTCAAAACAGGTCCTTTGGCACTCGAGAAAAACTCAATTCGTTTTGCCGAAAATAAATGCTGGATACGGCCAGCCCGTCCGAGAAAAGTTTGGGCTTGCAGCAAACTCTGCACGAAATTTTTTAGTTAAGTCTACATGCATGCAACTTAATTTATTTTCGTTGGCTATCAACGGAAAATTACCCGATTTCAATACAGAAGCACAATGTCATCATCACCATGTCGAAAACCTTAAGAGCATTTTAAAGTAAAGTTTAAACACTGGCTATACTAATTGTACTTCATAAAATTTCCCGTGGTAAATAACAACTGTTTCTTCTTTCCTTTCTTCTGCTTCTTTCCCGTCACTTCAGGCGTATCTAAGTGAGACAAAAAACGCGCTGAGTGCTTCGCGTCTTTTTGAGAATCAAGCACAAAGTTTTATAATATTGTATTTGAAACAGATAGAAATGATGGTCCCCATTAAACGCTACACAAGTCTAAAAATCTATAGCCTATAAATAATTTTAATAAACACACTACATTTTTAAGTTTCGCAAACATGTTTCTTGCACCACCGAAGATCACACTAGTAATGTCGAAACATGGTTTGAAAACTTAGAAATGTTATGTGTTTCATTAAACTTATTTGTCTTGTTGTTTTTAAGAGCTTTTGGCCGTTAAATGGAGTTACAACTTGCATAGTTCACACAACGCATGAACTGTGTTTGTCATCTTTTTAAAAGTGATGCAATTTTACGAACGCAGCGGAACGGCAATTTTCCTGTAGTTGAACTGGCGCACTTACTTTATTAGAAACATGTAACACACCAAAAATATCTTATACTGCACTCTAGTCAAATCCTACCCAGAATCTAACAGGCACTTACTCACAACACTATCCTATGGTCTGAACACCTCAGTACCAACCGAAAACCATATTATTAACAACTACAGTTAACTATCACTACCGCTATCATGATCGTATTTGCGCTCACTTCAAAACAGGCATTCAGTGTTTCGCTATCATTATCACCAGCATTGTCATCATCATCATCATCATTATTATCATTATTATTATTATCATCATCATCATTATCATCATCATTATCATTATTATTATCATCATCATCATTATCATCATCATTATCATTATTATTATCATCATCATCATTATCATCATCATTATCATTATTATTATCATTATCATCTCATCGTAAAGATTACTTACTCTGACGGTCGTGCTTCTGCTTCAAAGGTGTAGTTTGAATTTCACACCAGGAAGCTGCAAGGGCATCTGAAAATGCAGACCGAAATGTAGGCACTGGGACATGGTCCTCATTGCTCTCATCTTCATCATCACGACATGATGTCGCAGCTTTGAGTGACGAAACACCTCCTACAATTGTGAGATTAATACACTTAACTTTAACTACAAGATGGGTTTTCTCTGGACTGATTACTCAATATTTGACTAAAAATAATGGGAAGTAGTCTTTGAAAGAATCCTCCACTGTATAACATTATTGGTCTCAATCAAATCTTTTATTAAAGAGCACATGACACGAAATCAGTTATTCAATTTTCAAAAGGTATACTGTAAAAACATGGGTTTGTAAAGTTTGAGAAACATACGATGAAAGTACGCCAAGATACGCCATGTAGAATTTTGAATTTTTCCCGCTAAAAGTGTCCCCTCCAAAAGACCAACAATGTGATGTAACAGGTCACGAGCGTCTCACCTCAGTCCATCTAAGAAGTAGAGAGATAAGTCGAGTTTAAAACATCCGTAACTGCTTAGGTTTTCGATAGAAAATCTTTTAGTTACAGATGTTTTAAAGTTGATTTTGGACGAGCTGATGCAAGACGCACGTGGCCTGTTACGTCTCTTATTGTTGGTCTTTTGGAGCGGACACTTTTGGCGGAAAATATTCAAAATTCTAACGGCGTATCTTGACGTACTTTCATGGTAGGTTTCGAAAACTTGACAAACCAATGTTTTTTATAGTATGTTTTTTGAAAATCGAAAAACTTATTTCGTGTCATATGTTCTTTAAGTCTGCGTCCCTTTCTGACACAAAATTATTAAACTTGTGGAGACAGACTTAAGAAAAGTTATATCTAACACCAAAAATATTTACACTGGATGATTCCTTTAACCGTTTTACAACACTTGCATTACTATCTCTTTTCTTTAAGCATGAAGCACAATGGCCGAATGGTTAGCATGTCTAAACCCTAGAGTCGCGAACTTTGTTTTTTCCTTGAGCAAGACACTTTACCCGACTTGTGACTCAGCTGTATGAAAGAGTTTGAGCTTTTGCTGGGGGCTAGCATGTGATGGGTTAGTGTCCTGCCCAGGGACAATTCTCACCTGCTTAACCAGAAACTGGAGATAAGCACTGCCTTAATAGGCCACTTGGCCCGAGAAAGGTTTTAGCAACTTTTTCACTACTTATAGAAAGTGAATTGGCCGTCTGTTTCACTATTAATAGTTACCCTTGCTATTATCATTTTCTCTTTGTAAATTGATTTATTTTCTTTTTTATGTAATGCGAAGTAAGATATTGATGAACTGGTTGGAGCTTTAATTAAGAGTAAACAAAAATAGAATTTTTTTTTTAGTCAACAAAGAAAGAATCTTCAGACTGGTGCAGCTTTGAAAGATTTGTTTTAACTCTGTTCCAAAAGCGTTAAGAAAAATCAGCTTTCTATTAATCAAGATGCAAGTACTTTTGTGACCACCAAACAAACACACCTGTTTCTTTTGCAAGTTTCTTGGCAACCTTTATTGGTTCTGCAGCCTTTCCAGCTCTTAGCGCCTGAAAGCATTAATTGGAAATAAATATGAGCACTGTTACCAGACTTGAAATAAAAAATGAAAGACTGAAGATCAAGTACTGAAGTACTGATATTCAAGTCAGTCCATGCACTTCCTACTTGTTTCATCATCCTGTTTACCTATAGTTCAGTAAAACACTAATAAAATAACTCTGAATACACATATACTTGATGAATGTGGGCAATAATAGACCCTATGAATAAAATTCATGGCAGCAATGTAAATATTTTTTTTGTCTACATTCAAATTAGCGCAACTAGCCTTGTTTTGCATAACACATTTATGTTTAGCGGAGCAGTTGGCGCAGTGGTAAGATCTCTGCCCCCAATCCTGAGGTCCTTGGTTCGATCCCCGGCCTCGTTGAGGGTTGAATATTTGGGCGACCTTCTTTCCTGCTAAAGGCCACTCAACTTTCCATCCTTCCAGGGTTGGTAAATGAGTACCAGCATACACGGACTGCTTTTAAACGCCTATATGCTTCTGGTTCGCTGGGGGTAAACTAATCATTGTAAAGCGCCTTTGAGCGTTCATTTTGAAAAGGCACTATATAAGTGCACCAATTTACCTTTTTTATCTTCCTTTGAAAGTCTAACTCAAGAAAGAGGTTAGTAGTGCTAATTTGAACATAGACAAAAGAATGCTTAAATTGCCACCACTTTTACATAGGGTCTAAGGCATGAAATAAAAAAATAATCCATTCAATGGATCAGTACCAACTGCATTGGTAAATTCTCCAAACTAGAGTCTATATTTTCATTTGGCAAGTTTGAGAGAGACATACTTATCTTCAATAGTTCTCTTTTTTAATCAACCCTCATTTACTCACTAACCAATGTGTTATTTTTTGTCTGCATGTAAGGAAAGTTGGTTGATGACAACTGGGACTGAATAGTTTATTTTAAGAACAGGGCCGAGTTGTTCAAAAAATGATAAGCCCCTACCCAGGGTTTGTAACCACGAAAACAAGTTGGTTTTGACCTTTAATCTTGGATTATCACTAATCAACCTTAGAACAACTCGACTAAGTTGTGTTTACTATATGAAATAATTATAAAATAAAGTCACCTGTGCAAATGATGGTGGCCATCCACTGGAGGGATCCTGGGCAGGAGGGCTGGGTGAAGTACTGTCAACTTCAGTTAGTGTGTCACTTTCCCCTGCAATGAACATAGTAAAAACCAAAAGTAATAAAAACCAACCTTTCTGTCTTGAGCACAGAGGACTCAAACCTGAAACCACTTTGTTGGTACTCTAGATACAGTATACTGCAACATAAATTACCATACTTTTTCTCGAGTTTGAAAATCATTATCAAAAGGTCATGTAAAATAATTTAAAGTGTATATATCAGAATTATGGAATTTAGAATGTTAGAAAGTCTGTCGAAAAAGATGAAAAATGTTGTCTATTTCATCAAAATAGCTCTTTTGGTTGCTGAGATATTAAGATTTTTCAAATTTTCAAATTAGATACATTGTGACATCATACCAGGAACTTGAAAAGTGGAATGATCACAAAACAACAAGTATTTCTTGAAATACCAGATCAATGACCCTGAAATTTTGCGTAAATGTTTTACACTAACACATACACATGCTGTAATGTTTGTTATGCTGTTGCTATGGCAACATCCTCAGTCCCTGCTCTTTATTTGTTTTGAAGCAAAAAAAAAATTTTTGGCACCAAAATATAAAAAAGTCTTCTCTTTTTCATTGTATATAGCAAATACCATGGCGGATGACTGTAACTGATTTTTTGAGTAAAAAATGTTTTAGAATAAAAAAAACACAGAAATTTGAAATTTTAGAAATATGAGGTCAGTGATTGATGTGTAGCTATGGCAACATCAAAATTCCTATAGCTGAATGTTGTTTGATGAGTATAAGTTGTGGCCAAGTCTCAAGCTGTGGTTTTATAATTTACTCTCATCTGAGTTCCTGACATGACGTCACAACCTATCTAATTTGCATATTTGAAAAACCTTAACATCTCAGCAACCAAGATATATTTTACTGAAATAAACGACGTTTTTCTTCTTTTTCGACATACTTTCTAATACTCTAAGTTCCACGATTCCGATACATACACTTTAAAGGTTACACTTATCTAATGGTGGTTGTTTTCACCTAAACATTTTGAACATTTTGTTAATCAAGCTTGATAAACTTTTGACATACCATTTAACTGTTCCAAAGCCCATGGACAAATTTATAATTATTTTAAGACAAAACAACAATAAGACAGCTTGAAAAACAATTTCAAATCTGGAAGGTCTCCATGCTTGCTACATAGTTAAGAAAAACTGTAGTTCCAAAATTTAGGAGATAAGCAGAAACTTTGTAGCAGCAAAGAGTAGTCTACAACCAAAGACATTTATACTAAAGAAAGAGGGGAAAAAATTTTCAGAAGTCTTTGCCTCAATCCAGATTTTGAGAAGCTGGCAGATGCACTTGGCAGAAAACTGTACATTTGTACTAAAACATGCTCACCACTCATCATGTTGGCAGCAGCAAACTGAAGAAATGGGCTTGTTCCCGTTGAGTATGGGGGTGACATGGCCATTTGTGGACCTTGTGATGGAAACTCCAGCTCACTTGCAAGATTGAGAGATTCTGCTCTTCGATTACCTGAACCTGGAGATAAGTGTTTGGTTAGTAATTAACATATAAACTGTATAAATCTTTGCACCTATTACCAGTATAAATGATTTTCTCAGTACTTTAACTTCAATAATTTAAATGTGATTGCAACAGTTAAAGTTATGACACACAACATTTAACATTCATACAAGCACTTACAGTCACACTAGTATCAGATAACTTTATCTGCTTTGATCCTGTAACCTGATTCATAAAATTTACTATGTACTAACATGCAGGTGAAAGCAAAAGATGGTGAATTAAATTTATTCTTCTTACTTCTGGGAATTGGAAAGCCATTAGCACTGGCATTGCTAGCTTCAATCTTCTTTTCCCATCTCTTCTCATTTCTAACTTTCTTTTGGCGCTGCCTTCTTCTTTGATGAATTACATCTATGAAACAGTTGAGTCAGTGTTTTAGAAAATCAAAATAATTATACAAGACAGTTAAGGAGAGTAATAGAAAAGACAATAAAAAAAACATTAAGTTTATTATTATCAATGATAATTAAAAATCATGTGGACTTAAAAACACTTTAATCTTAGGCAAGGTTGTCAAATAGATTCAATGGGCCAAAAGAAGTTAATAGATTAAGATCATTGAACATCTCAAATTCTTGGCAGTAACATGGAAAGACTTCAGATGGACAAGCTTTATGCTATAATAGCTATTACTTTTTCATAGAAACTGAAAGCCATATAACAGATAACAATCTTGTCTTGACCAGCAGTATTTGAGTTAGAGAATTTAACAGAAAGTATGCAGTTTAATAGCAAGAGCACTATAGGGAACAACATGTACAAATAATATTTATATGAAACTACCAAAAAATAAAAAGATTCTCTGACTTCATATAAAACAAACAGGGAAATGCTATGCCTAAAATTTGGGAAAAACAGAAACAACTAACTCTTATTAATACCACTATAATTTAAATAATATTTCTAATGATAGGGAAATGATAGAACAGATAAAACTTTTCAAATAGGAAGCCAGCATTTTAAGAAATCAAGCCAACATATGATTTTACAAATGACATAGTGTATTAATCTAATTCAATACTTATTTATATTTCTCATACATTGGTTTATTACTGATTTGAGATGTTTTCTATACAAGTATGCAAATGCTGACAAAGCTAATGAAGACATACAGGGTTAAAAAGAAAAAATAATTGAATGAACAAACCTCTGAAGCACTCAAGGGTTTCTTTTGACACCATTGGTGGCCTTAAATCAAGTTCACAAATGGCAAACTCACAAGTCAAAGGCAAATGACCCAGATAGCGGTAGCGGCGGCGAAGTTCCTATAAAAATACAGATTTCAGACGTAAATATTTTACAATGGGGTGTCAGGGTGGCGTAGTGGTAGAGCGCTCGCCTTTCACTAAAGCCGGACCTGGGTAGTATTAAGCTGGGTTTGTGGTCCCTCTCAGGCGTCTGAGGTTTTCTGTGGTTATTCCGGTTTCCCCCTCCAAAAACCACCAGTTATACCAACATCTGGGCAGTTTCAGGATTATCTTTGCTACTTAAAACTTAATCAAGATTTAAGTTTTTTAAAGTTTTTATGACTTCTAAAATAATCAAACCTGAACATCAGTTGATTTGGCAAATTTTCAACACTTTAACAAACTTAGGACAAATGCTGTGTATTTCATGAGCAAACTCAACATTAATGAATGACTCACATATTTGTTCTTTCTTGCTTCCACTATCTTGACTTGTGAAAAATATTGCATTTGACATTTTTATCATAATCTTAATTTAGCAAGTATTCTGCAGGAAAAAACATGCAACAAGCACTTGGCTAACACTGTACATCAACAATTTTTTAACGAAATATTTCATAAACTTACTATGAAAAAATTAATATAAAAATGATTTTAAATTATAAAATATAACAATTTCATAGTTTAGTATAACACATAATGTTATATTACAAATAACTTAAATTCAACCTCTGTTTGGGAAAATGCTTCCATTTCCACAATCTGGGCACAAATAAATTCAGGACAATACTCCAAGCCACCATACTCCTATGAACAAAAGAAAAGAGCACAGCATTTGGTAATTATGAAACAAAGAATAGTAACTCAAAAAAAAAATGAAAATCATAAATATAATTTTTGAAAGGTTGAGCATATTAACTAATAATGATTGTAAATAAAAAAATTAGTGTGGCAATAACAATCCTCTTTACCTTTAGGAGTTTCAATTGAAAACAATAAGCATACAAACATAGCTAAAATATAACAACAATGAGTACCTTGATTAGGCATCGAGCATTAACAGGGTGTAGGAAAATGTTCTGTCCATCATCAGCTGCAAAGCAACAAAAAATGTGAGATGGAAGTAATCTATGATAGTTATGTAAACTGTTACACAAAGTCAAGTGTATCAACATGATGATGGTAGATTTCAAATTTAAGCTGTCCAAGTTTTAATAATTTCAATAAATTCAAGCAGAAGATCAACAAAAATTTGTATTCTCCCACTAAACATAACAAAAGTATTGGCAGTTTCTGAGGCTCTACTGACATTAAGGGAATAAAACTGCATCGTGCCTGTTTCTAGACAATTTTAGAAAATGGTTATGACATAAGTGGACATGAGGAAAGTGTTGAGAGGAAACGAGGCGAAGCCGAGTCTAGTCTAGAAATACAAGCGATGCTGTTTTATCCCTTTTAGAAAATAACTATAGAGAAAGTGGATTTTGGAAAATCCTTCATCTTCTTTGAAAAAAGATCTTGAGCTGTGTGACGTCAAATCCATTTTCTATTCTCTCATAGAAAATAGATTTGTAACCAATCAGAGTGCATGTTACATCAGGATTATTTTCTAATACCTTGATAGAAATAATAGTATCCAGAATTTTGCAAGGATGAAGTAGGAGAAAGTTTCAGCCAGTCACTGTGGTACTCTTCCCCAACTTCACCGACAATTGCGTCAGCTTCAGGATTTTCACAAACTTCCTGAATACTGCATCCATACTCAAGATATTTTGTAACATCCAAACTTTGGTCACTGTCTGGAACATCAATAGCTTGTCCACTATGCTTAGAAACTTCCTGTTCATCTGCTAAAATTTTGACTTCATAATCCTCTGCATCCGAAAAAGCTGCTTCATATTCACCAGCCATCTACAATGAGGCAACAACTTTAACTTTAATTTATGTATGTAATGGCAATATTAAGGGTGATAACTGCATATTTCATCATTACAAACATCTTAATAACCGAGAGCGAGGTCTGTCCGGGAGATTATTTTGCCAGAGGTCTTTCACTGTACAGACCGAGTGAAGCAAGGTTTGTAGGAAAGACTAAGGGCAAAATATTAACTCAAAAAAGTCTGTACGGTAGGTTATTGACCTAAGTTCGGCCAATCAGAACGCTGGAAATTTGGTTATTGACCGAAAATCAGAGTTACCATTTAAGTAATGGTCTGCCTAAGAACTAGGGAACCTCCCATTGTTCTGCGGCATTTCGCTTTTCCCACGCCAGAATGTGTAAATTTTCATTCT
>JANVCF010041230.1:0-10000 GCA_025388745.1 Hydrozoanthus gracilis
CCCGCCCCCCCCCCCCCCCCCCCCCCCCCCCCCCCCCCCCCCCCCCGGGTGCTCGTGACCCACTTTTGTAAGCCTTTTTTAACCAAACAACTTATAACAAGTGCTGAAAACGCCATGACAATCTGGTGAGCACCCGCTTGACGCTGGATGTGACCCCCCCCCCCCCCTTGAAAAAAATCCTACTTATCGATACAAGTTTCGCAAATTACTCATTTACTTTTTCCAGAAAACACTAATTATAACCTACTGCCTATGTGAACATTGTTTTTAGTTGCTCTTTTAGGAAATGATTTTGAACAAAGTGGTTCTTTGAAACCGGCTTCGTTTAAAGCCTCCGTTAACCGGGAATTGGAAATCATTTATGTATTTTCTTCCCCGCGGTCATAGCTCGCACTTAACTAGGCAATGAGCACTTGCTATTACAGATGCGGCAGCAAAAAAAATCGGGCTTAAACACTACTTATAGTCTTGCAAGACCCTCAAAAAGTGTTTTTAAGTGTATATGCATATTGGCCTTTTTATAGCAACAAATGAAAAGGATCTATTTTCAAAATTTTGGCAAAGATCAACTTTTTCCGTGATTACAAGAAGTTAGTTGCAACCAATAAAACCAATAAAACCAATAAAAAGAATAAGTCTTTGGCGGTGTCTGATCAAAGTCCGGTATTCATTATTGTAAAATTGTCAACTAGCTCTAAATTACTAGCTAGTTGTCGGTGTAAAAAGGGTTATAAAGATTTTCCGATGTTTCTGTCAGATGTATTTCGCCAAGTTCATAGTCACTCGTTCCTTCAACCGTTCAAAAACTGCTGAAGAAAACGCCATGGTTAAAGCATCAGTAAGTTGTATACTTAAACTGGTTTCACATAAGAGAAGTTAAAACATTGCCAAGCACCAAAAACTTAAAACAGGCAAAGGAATGCCAAAAACGCATTTCCAGGGGTCAAACCACAGTGTAAGAGAATGCAAAAATGGTTTGAACATGGGTCAATTTTCGAATATGTGACACAATGATATATACTTGTCTGAACAGAAAAGTTTAAACAGAATTAGGTTTGAAAACCAAGTTTATGCACCAGTGTCGTTTGAACTCACGTTCAACCAAAATCTATCTCTACACGGCTGTGTAAGTGCAATTGAATTCACCCCATGGGATTAATTAAGACTGAGTTGATCTCGGGTTGAATTTATGTAATGTAAACACAGCTTTATTGTTTGAAAACAAGCTAGATTGCTTCTCGTTAACAGAAGTAGAGAATAAACGAAAGTTTAAATCCTCTCCAATAGCAAAAAACCGAAAAAGAGTAGATGAAGAGCGTTGTGCTGTTGATGAAGAAGATTGGTAGCGGCATTTAATCATCATGCAACTATTTAAGGCCATGACTCAATCAGTTCCAAAATCTTTTCTTTTCAAAATATATGTTTAAACAACAAAAACGATGATAGGATGTTATATCAAAGGAAGTAAATACAACAGTGCAGTGACATTAGTTCACTGTCTAGCGACTTATAACCAACAGCGTACTTCGATGACGTAAAGTTGATTATTGTACTCTGTTGAGATTTGAATTTGAACCGCGGTTATATGCGATTACATTACGACAGGATGTGGACAATTTAAGCATTTGCGAAAGAGAAGCTCAAAAAAACTTTAGGCTCCATGGGATTTGAACCTGTGGCATCTGTCAGTGCTTTAACCAACTGAGCTATGAAGCCACTTCTGTTGGGAACAGGTTAATTTTAGTGGGTCCATTATACTCTGTCGATTGTGTTATCACATAACATAGAAGCATGTCTTTCCAGAAACGTCTCACTCAAAGAAAAGTTACTTGCATAAAATGTTGCTTCCCTGGTTATGATAACACCAAGAATTTTTTTCTTTTACGCAGTTTATGGTTGCGGTATTTTTGCTCATGTCCCTTCTTGTGACATGTCAAGTTAACCTCAAACCAGAAGTTGTGGAAAACTCGAAGCTTGGGTTGTACCGACTTCTTTGTCGTAACAATTACCATCTGGTTGTGTTGAGTGACGGAACAGTTAGAGGAGAAGCCAACTACACTATACTGAAAAACTATGGTAGGTGATGCAATCGCAATCTGGAGACGTATTGATAATCGAAGACTGAAATTTTTTTCAGATATACTTCCCTGCAAGTCAAAAAAATATCTTAGATACCAACTTTTTCAGTTTTGCACAAAAGCAATTTCATGTCACTTGTTCCAGTCCGCTCTTTTCTTTGCATTTGTCCTGTCAGTCTAGAAAAACATGCAAATTGAATTCCATAGGGCCAAATACTATCTTCTTTTTTTCCACAAGTATTTCAAATTTGTAATCACATCGTATGTGACAGTGTTTATTAAAACTCTATAAAGAAAGTTACTCTTTCTCCAGTTAAAAGGTTAAAAAATCTTTTTAAAATGTCGATCTCGGTTGATGTTTCGGATAATACTCTATCTTTCTTGAAGAAGAAGCGAAGCAAAAAGTATTTCTTTCCATTTTAATTTTAGCTAAGTTTTAGCATAACAACTTCGCACAATTGTTTCTTGAATGTTATCCGTAACTTTAGGACATTTTAAAAAGATTTTTAGACTTTTAACTGGAGAAACAGTAACTTTTTGTAGAGTTTTTAATAATAAATAGTAAAAGTCAGTCACAACAGCAATATTCTAAGTACCATGTGTGATTTGTTCCAGTTTACGAAGGATTTTCCACGTTAGGTATTTCTTCCACCATTTCAACAATAAGTGTACTCGTATTCTCTTGTTTTGTGTACCAGGGACGGTTGTTGTTTGTGGTGAATACATAGGTGAACAACTTTCAAGATTGCTATGTCTACTATGACATGAACCAATATGGTGCTCCAGAGTTGCTCAATGAGCTCGAGGTACCCTTTAATGTCTTCCCTTCGGATCCAGCTTTCCTCGTAACTTTCACAAGTACCGAAAGTTTCCTCTTCCTTTATGTCCATAATCTACCATAGCTTTCCACAAGTCTAATAGCTGCCCAAATGTCAGTGAATTCTCGCATTGCTCCTTATTTCTTAGTGTGGGTTTCCCTTGAGTTAAAATACACAAGCCACGGCTCTTGGTAAAACGTGTATCTACCTCAATGTCAATCAGGAAATGAAGATGCTTTGTTAAAAATCGATTCTTTTTCAAAACATGCTGAATCGGTGCATGGACCTGCCACAACATTCTGTCACTTGGGGAATGTTCATTTCTCAAGTGTCTCAGTTAGGATAATTTCGTGTATTAACTTGTCTTTTTTTTGTTTTTACAGGTGTTTTTTCGTTCACAAACAAAGACTGGCGGCGCCAGAAAAACAGTTTGTTTCAAATAAGGAACGAGCAAACGAAACGCTTTTTGGCGATAGACAAACTAGGATCAGTATACTCGACGGTAAGTAAACTGGCCGTTTTCCACTTGTTTTTCTGTTTTGTTTTGTTTTTTATCTTTGTTAAGCTTCAAATAGTATAGCTTATCCTTAAACTGCTCAGATGTTGGAATAATAGGTGGTTTTAAAGGAGGGGAAACCGGAGTACCCGGAAAAAATCTCCCACGTCGGAGAGGGATCACAAACCCAGCTCACATACTTCCCCGGCCGATCTAGAATCGAACCCGGGTCGCATTGGTGAGCGGCAAACGCTCTACAACTACGCCACCCCAACGCCCTACACTTTTTCAAAGTCCAAAAAATGTTTTTTTGTATCCAAAGCCACTGTATACCAATTTTGTCTTTCTTGTACGTACAGCTCAACTACACTTATTATGGTATCCAGTTTACCAATGCTTCTTTCCGTTTAGCTAATCACTTGTTTTTTTTCCCGAATAGAATTCATCAAGACTCGAGACTTTCTTCAGCAGGAGAAAAAGTAAAAGACCTTTTAGTCCATTTTATTCGTTTTATTCAAGCTTCTTTTCCATCGGGAAGCAAGCACTTTGGTACTTGGCCATCGGAGAGAATGGTCAAATGAAGAACGCAAATCAGACCGCAGTAAAGAGACAATCTCGCCAGTTCTTTGTGTACAGAGCTTAAAAAGAAGCAATGCCACTTAATCCTTTTTGCAGTTCTGGATGGATCTAGAAATAGAGTAAATATAGAACATAAAAACATAACGTAATAGCCGCTGCATTTTCGTTCAGTGCCAAGAAAACAGTATTAAAATAAGTTAGCACAGAATCGTCTCTTTATGGCCCATGGCGTCTCTTTCGTTTTGCAGCATACTTATGATTTCTATAGTATACTTTGTAAATTAGCATCACTTACAAGATTTACAATGCTGAAGAACGTAGTTTGTAGAGTGGAATTGCATGGAAATGACCTTGTAGAACCATTTAGTTTTACTTCTCTAGTTTGTGAAACACTGAATACAATTTAATTCTCGGTCATCTTGATGTTCTTGAGAAAGTTATCAACTCGACCTTCCCCCGTACGTATCAACTGGTATAGGCATCGACTCAGCTAATGGATGAATAATGTTTCTCGCTTCCCACGAGCCATTTTCTAAAATGTGCTTGTATTGCAGTTTTTCACCAGCTGTTTTCAGCTAATTTCGATTCTTAGTTCGTGTTATAAAAAAAATTTCTCATTTATATTTTTTGTTGTTTTCCTGCGTGGTTGTTTTTTTATGGGATACTATAGCTTGTTATTTAGAAAATAACATACATCTGCTTCTTGATAAATTACGAATGCATCTAATTAACGAAACATTTTAGTTGTATGACTTTCCTAGCGGTTAGAAAATATAGTCTTAGGTTGCTTAAATCACTCCCATGTAATTTTTTTAAAGGATCTTAATGAATAAAGTGTTAATAAACAGCAGATATTTGTGTATGCAGAGTTAAAGATGAACAGTAGTTCCGAAATCAAGTTTGTCGCAATTTGGTTTCCAAGTCTCATAATATTTCTTAAATAGATACAAAACAGAAGTTTATTGCAAACGGGGGCCTTTAACAGTTGTTTCAATTACACATGCATACAGACATTGAGCTTTCGTCAACTTTTTTTGGTACTACAGCGCTTAATCAAAAATTGGGAATAGTTCAAATGCCTAAAATGGCAAGTTTCGTCTTTTAGCAACGCAATTCCAAAAACAAGACGAACATAAATCTAAATATTGTCTATAATGAATTGTATTGCCGAGCGAAAAAACCACAGCAAAAATGCAAAAATGGTTTGAACATGGGTCAATTTTAAAATATGTGACACAATGATATATACTTGTCTGAACAGAAAAGTTTAAACAGAATTAGGTTTGAAAACCAAGTTTATGCACCAGTGTTTGTATGAATTATATTGCCGATCGAAAAAACCACAGCATTTCAAGCTTAAATGTTCACCCTTCTCGTCCTATTCCAAAGAAAATAGAAGTAATTCGTTTTTGAAATTGGTAAACGAAAACAGTTCCATCTAAGCTATCAAAACATCCGAACTGCATCGTCATACTAAACATCATTGAGCCAAAACAGGATGTCAGAACTTGAAAACACTTGGGAAACGAACGGTTTCTATAAGTCATTTAGTTTAACATTAGTTCTGTAACGCTGATGACACGAATCCATTACAGAGAAACAAGAAAAATTAAGTTTTCGTCTTTGGTACTGAGAGCAGAACTTTGTTCACTTTCTAGCTCTTTGCAAACCACTCGAGTGTCAATTTAGAAAAAACTAATTTCCTCATTTTCGCTACCAACAAAATATTTAAGCAGCTCCAGAATATTCTATATATCATTGTGATTGCTGCTACATCTGTAATATTTTTTCAGTTTTCTTTTTGTTATTTTGATATGCTGGACCAGTCTGATTATAACTGATGTATGCTCTTTTCCGTCATCACTCAACTCGTTGTAAACACTTCAGTTGTTTCCAAACAGAATATAGATCTCCATCTGCCACTTTAGTATGCATTTATCTGTAATATCTTATAATATCTTATATTTATCTGTAGAATCTCTTTTATCCTTTACGGGTTGTGTTTGTATCTAGCCCTCCTTCCACACTTTGCTATTTTCTTAAGTTTTTTTCACTTATACAACTGTGGAAATAAACAACTTCTTAAACTCAGTTATGTCTCTCAGAAAGCTTATTAGACGGTAATGACAACCCATTGCGACATCGCTCAAACGTTATCCTTTGTTATCCAAATAGTTTCCTTCGTGTTATTGCCCCAAACAATTTTTGTTAATTTCCTTCATTCCACGTTAAAGAGGCTTTAAACCACATATGAAAAACGTTGCGTTTCATAACCGTTGTCGGAGTTACAGTTTGAAGCTTGTTCGCGCGGCTTTGTTTAGGTGGCGTAAGACACTAGGAATAAAGAAAAGCATGTTCTCACAACCTTTTGCTAACTGCAAAAACAACGTTTTCTCAATAGAAAAATGGCGGTGATGTTTTTGTCACCACACAAGTGGAAGTGTAAGCCCTTTAGGGGCTGCAACGTGTTAAATTTATACGGCGTGGGACGGAGCCAAAGGCACCGGAAAAATCTATCGCGGGACCACACAACGCCCACACGCGAGTTCAACATAGTTTTTTTAGAGGCAAGAAAATCATTTCAAAAGAAACTTTGTTTGTTTAGAACACCTTTAGCAACTGACAGTCAGTCTAAGCTGAATGTTAAGTAAAGATGCAAGGCCCAATAAGAGGACATGTGTTTTTGTTCGAATTGCTTTTTTACCCTGAGAGCATAAGGCGCATAAGTTCAAAGAAAAACAAGCATCAAGCTCAACTGAAGTATCGAGCGATATCATTTTCGGCTTTGCGCGAAAATTTCCGTTTACACTGCAGAAAAAAAACGACTAAGCAAGGATAGACCTGGCAAGGCCAAAATTTAATTGAATTCGAGGCAAGGATGGTTTAAAAACGTCCGGCCGTTGTCCTAAAACCCAAAATGAACCGGCAGGGAAATCGCATGTTGGGGAGCCGAATTCATCGTTGCCTCGATGAAATTAAATTTTACCCTTACCAAAATTTACCTTTGCCTAGCCGTTTTCTATAGTGTAAATGGGGTTTTAAATGTCTTAATTGCTTGGCAGTATGCTTTTGCAAACAAGACTATAGACTTTCAGTAAGCAAATTTACAGTTGTGTTTTGAAGAAGAAAGAGCATCGCCTACATCAGTACTTCCGAGACCCGAACACAGGAAAATGCGGACATCGCTTGGTATTTTCAAATTATCCCCTTAGAAATAGTCCAAGGACGTACCGCTCCTTTTGTGGCCAGAACTTGCGGCACGGAAGAGGATGTGTTTCAAGAACCGTGCTGCAATCGTGCTAAAACTGATATAAGCATACCCGAACATAAAAAATCCTTCCTCGGTGCGCCGTTAGCACGACGTTTGAACTAAACCGCGCCACAGTCGGGTACACGCTTTTTTAAAAATAAGAACCAGTAAATTTGGCCGAAGCTCATTGCTCTTCATTTTTCGGCGATTTGAGCCTCAAATTGTTCTTAATTTGTTCTTATTTCTATGTGTGGTTTAAGTCTAAGGTACTGCAATTCGAGTCAGCTAGTCTTTGAAAACGAATTGCTTGGCGTGTGTTCTCTTGATTAATTCATTCCCTGATTCATTTTCCCGAGATAATTTTCAGCGACTATCCCAGGAATTGGTTTCATATTCAAACTCTTACCTTGGTCAAATTAAGTTACGTCTGCTGATTCTCTCAGAGCTCCGCTGTATTAGCGACATTACAACTTAATTACTCTCATTTTCTGCGCCGGACAAAGTTGAACTGTCGTGTTGACCTTTCCGAAAACTTTTGAAAACTCGGCCCCGAGCCTCAGCTTGTTCTTGATTTGTTCTTAAATTTTGGCCAATCTTAGCCTCGTTGTTCTGATAAGTTCTTGAAAAAGGAAAGACTCTCCTAAATTCACAAAAGCAAAGCATCGGTCATCACACCAAACTACCATCTTATGTTTCCCGCAAGCACGATTGTGGTGCTTATGAAATGAAAATTTTTATTAGTCCAGCGGATAGACCTAGCTAAATGAGGAATAGCGTCAAAATCTTTCATGGTCTTTGGGAAATTTTAAACATTTTAAAATGTATTAAACTGATGACGTCACAAGCGTGACAGTCATATTTGCATTTTATAAAATCTGCTGCCAATTTAGAACCATCGGATGAATTTAAACCAAACTTGGACTGAGGGTGTATCCTGTTGTTTTCTTCAGAATATATTTCTGATAATTGAGGCTTTGTGAAACTGGCAGAAATATATATTTTGCCGGCAGGGACCAGAGGACTAGGTCCAGTTGTCAGATGGGAATTATGGGTAATTCATTGTATAAGTACTAGATTTTGTGGGTAAACTTACAGAAAGGCAGACAGACAGGTAGAAAGACAGAACTGAGGCAGACAGACAGGTAAGCGATAGACAGGCAGACACAGACCGATAGATAGGTAGATGGATAGTTAGATCTCATAACAGTAGACTCATTGCTGATGGTGCCCCCCCCCCCAAACCAAACTCTCCAAAAATTAGAGACACAAAGGTCTCTGGATTTTAAGCCCATTGATTTGTGTTTGGAGTCAGGTGTTTTCCAACACACTGACGACATTTAACTTCACAAGTTTTTAATTTTGTACATCAAAAATGAAAGTGGTTACAAATTTTACCACCCACACTGACAGGTCTTATTCGATCAGTTTGTTTGTATCTTTTGCCTGGTGTTAATTTTTCTGTGCTCACAAAACTTTCTGCAGTTCTTCGTCTTTGCTACTCGGTCATAGCAAGTAGCACAATTCGAGTAAACAAATTTGTTGGTGTATTTGAATTCTTTAATGACAATAATTTCCTCTCAACCAAGCAAATCCAAACAAAATTTCGAAAATGCAAATTTTAGTATATAAACCAACACCCTCTAAGTATATATAAGTAGTAGAAAAAACCCACTTTTACGAGTGCTTATAGGG
This sequence comes from Hydrozoanthus gracilis, assembly GCA_025388745.1. Taxonomy (NCBI): domain Eukaryota; kingdom Metazoa; phylum Cnidaria; class Anthozoa; order Zoantharia; family Hydrozoanthidae; genus Hydrozoanthus; species Hydrozoanthus gracilis. The sequence goes on from JANVCF010041230.1 coordinate 8,914, forward strand.
TGGGTTTAAAGCTGTTGGGTCTGTGAAGTATCTGTGGAGTACATCCAGACCCTTTTGTCAAAAACTGTGACAAAAACTGAATTTGCGTAACAAGAGCTTTTTTTAGTACTTACAGAATGATTTGAAACCATATCCTAATTGCAGTTATTTTACACTCCAAATTTGTATGAAACTAAGTGTGAGACTTGTTTTAAGTGGACAAGTTTTGTCTGAGCGCAGCAATTACAAGAGCAAAAATGAAATAGACCTTGACTGAAAAATATAGAACTTAAGCAAAAGCCTTGAGCCTGACAAAGACAGGCGCTGTTTTAAATACTTGGGGGAATAAACTCCAACAGTACAAAATAAATAGTTCTGAAAAAATCATGCTTTTATGATAACCAGTGTTAGAAAAAACATTCAATAGTTGATACAAAGTGTTTAAATATCTCGTGAAAATGATACCCTGAAAAACATCACATCTTCACAGGCCATTAATACCAAGTACCTTCTTGGGGATCCAAACAGGCTTGAGTTGTGAAACAGTCACATGTTCTTCATAAGTATCATTTCTTTCATAATGAATTAGCTTTTTCAGTTTAAGAAAATGACTAAACATATAAAATGCTGTAAATCTGGTCTCACCAGAAAGCTAGCTTACAAAAATGGAATTTAAAGGCACCAAATAAATTCTACTCAAACAACTAAGCATTTATGTCAGCAAGATTAAAGATTAATTTTCAAGTAAAAATTTCGGGGAGCCAACTTGTGCAGACATTTTGAATTTCAGCAGTTATTGAGTAGAGAGACTCTACATTCGTCGGAAAATTCCAACTTGAGCTCTGCAGTTTGGACAGCTGTGGACAACGTCCTTCATTGAATCAACACAGAACGGGATCAAGCAACACCCCAAATCACATCTGTATGAAAACAAAAGAAATATCAATTAAAATAACAACTATAAGCTGTCAAAAGTTCCCTGTCAAAAAGTCACGTGGCCTTTCAATCAAGGAGGGTGCAGTTGGTTGATATAAATGTCTCAAAAAGAAATGGAAGTCACTAAGACCTGATGATTTGTTGCACACATTCCCTTTCATATAAACTAAAG
>JANVCF010041341.1:2268-13579 GCA_025388745.1 Hydrozoanthus gracilis
CAGTATTGTAATCCTCAAATGAACGTTGAGAAAGAAAACTGAAATCTTTTGAACGTAAATGGACCAGTAAATAAATTAGGCGCTTTTCATCCTTTGTGCCAGCCAAAGCTTAAGTGCCGTAGATTTCGTACATTCAAGTTGAAAACAAAAAACTTAAGGCACAAAATGGTAAAAATGATCTTAATACCTAAAAGACAACTATTTCAATGCAACGGTTAAATCAGTGAACACGATGTTGATGATATCATATTTGACATCTAAGACTATTATGGTTGTTTTCTTTATCAATTATTATTTTCTTGCTTACTAAAGCACTGCATGACGCTGCTGCACTTCTGCGTAAAAGATCCAAATTGAGAACTTCTACAAAATGCGAACCACGAAACCTTTGATCGCAACTTTGATCGTAGGTTTTTAGCAGAAGGCTGAATCATTATCAAACGAATCATCTAAAGAGACAAAGTCATCCAAACGTACAACTCCGACTGAGCTGCAGATAAACTTTACTGACCTTAAACTTACCGACTGCTGTAATTATTCAGACTATTGTGCAATCGGAGTAAGCGACAATTAAGTGGGTACAAAGTCCTTCGCAATAACTGTGGCATTCCGTTCTGTGAGGTGTGGCAATCCCAAACTACGGGTTGAAATCACGTGTTTGAGATAACTTCAGTGCTCCGTCGTCAAATCTTTTTTAATGGCTGAATACTTCACACAGTAAGGAGTCTTTTGTTTCAGAAAATTGAACTAGACTAGGTGAGCTTGATGACTCTGCTAACATCTTTAGCTTCTGTGCCAAATAAATCGTGAGTTTCTAGTAAATATATTTTTCAGTTAAATAACACATATTGAACCAGTTACACTGCTCCTGAAACCGCTGTAGCACTCGGTCGACACTCGGCTAAAATCCTTAAAACAAAACCAATACTCACTAAACCATGGCGGCAGCTTTTCCTTTTTATCAAAAAATCTTCTTACACAACTTGTTTTTACAAGCTTAATCGTGAAGTTAAGCAAACTGAATCGGGTTTAGAAAAGCATATTAATTTTTATCAGCCGCCAGCTGCGCTCTCGATCTGCATGCACACAATCTGGAAAACTTGCTTTTCTGCAACACGCAGCACTGACTTTTAACACTTCGAAAAGTCATCATTATAGTGGCGCAATGTGGAAATCTATATGGAAGTGCGTGCGTGAGTTTAATATCCCATGCAATACTGATAGATAATGACCAGTGAGGAGGGTTTACTCACTTCCCGGCGAGGCAACGAACTGTCGGCAAGGAAACGAAAGAGCACCTTAAAAAAATTAACATATAATAAGATATGACGAAAAACGTTAGCCAAATCTCCCTAGTTTATCTTCCATTATTTTTGGAAACGCTGCAGCATTTTATATCTTCCAGCGGAAAATACTTGCAACCTCATGGGATTTCACCGGTCATTAACGATGAACAAGTTTCACTGAAGAGCAAGCATCAACCAACTCTGGTACTCGAGCCATTAGTACAGTCAGTAGGTTTAGCTGTTCTTTATATCACACCATGGTGCACGAAATTGCGGAATGTTTCAATCCACTTACTGCAGTGAATTCAGTGCAGAAGTAGTATGTCCTACTCACGCAATACATACTGCAAGAGCGATGGTCTGTGAACCTGACAGCACACATATAGTAACACCGTTCTACAGTGCGCACCAGGTAGGGGTTCCAGAAGGGATTTTTATACCAGTCTGTGATAATCCCACACAGCTTGGGGGCTGTCCCAGCGGGATTGCACTTGAAGTTGATATAAGTTAGATGCGTAAAAGGTCTCCACCATATTATATGCAAGAGCACGGCTCTTTCTCAAGTAAACAAACCATTACATTACTGTGCACTGCAACGCTTACAACAGTGCTGAACTAGCTGACCTGTAGCTGGACTGCGGTTTGACAATCATCATAACGCGACAAATAGCAGCTGGATCAAGAAACAGACGCTAAAACCTTAGGGAGAAACCCGATACACCAGTCTTTAAACCGTTCAAAACAACGGTCTTGTGTCGTGCCGGAAAGGAAATATTTGACACAGTTTGTCATGTAATTGACGAATGTTCCGTTTATTCCAAAGTATTTCCACTAGCCTAGCATGCCACGTACGTGATCTATGGTGCTTACAAATATCTGCCAACTGCACATGCGTACTGTAATTTAATTCCTGGCCATATTTAAACTATTCAAATATTATCTCATTAAAATTATTCTGATATCTAAAATAGTTTCAGATATAAACTAGTTAGTGGTCAACAGAGGCAGCAGATTTTATTTTAAATTTAAACCGATCTGGAAGTCACCTTATTACTGCATTTTATTCATACCAGCCTGGTGCACACTTGCAAACTCTTGCAACTTTTTCTTTGGACTTAATTTTTTTTGATATTTTGATTATCATGAATCTTAAAAGAAACCAAGTTAATTCTGGATCAAACCAATGAAGACACATTACTAGACATCATAAAGTGTAACTATAGTTGGTTTGGGACTGACGTGGTCAACACAGTTAAAACCTGCATACTGTAAGAACCTAGTATTTTCCAACTTGTCCTAAACAGGTTCTTATAGAAATGGTATCAGATCAATTCAGCGGTGGAGTTTTTTACAACTTTCATGATCCAAAGGTCAAGGAAAACCTTAAAAGTGCACACATACAACTTAACTTTACCCCAAATTTTGTATATATAATATTTCAGCTATACCTCCTTGTTTAAACAAAAATTGATACAAATACATGGTATCGAAAAATTTTCAATTTGCAAGTTCCAAAGATTGTTCCACAAAAATTTTCAAATTGCAATGTGTTTATTTGAGCCCTGTTGTTATTGCTGTACAGTACTTGAAAAAGTTAGAATTCAATTTGGGTGTAGGGCTACTCCTAAAAAATTAGAAACGACTAACAGTTCTTACAAGAATCAGTATTCCGAGCTCATTCGCTGATCTACAGCATCATCAGGGGATATATAAATGGTAAAAAGCATAGCAGAGTTCTAAATGCCAGCTAATTCACAATAAACCCAAACATAGATTATAGATTTGAATAAATAAATATAATTTATAAATAAAAATCTTGCAATAATTGTGCTGCCTTATCAACAAAATAAATCTCTTTGTTAACCTGTGTTATACTGTGTTTGTCTTTCACTCCAGCAGAAAGTACTGTACCTTCAGTTTCAACGCCTAGTTAAACCCATAGGAAGCCCAAGTTCATGGCTAAACGGCATCTAGTTTTGAACTGAACACAAGTGTCATGCACTCTTGCTATGCCAGTGGCCAGTCAGTAAAAATATTTAGACTGCAGGTTGAGTATAAAATGCTTACTTAACAAAAAATAATCCGTAAAAGGGTCACAAAAATTATTTAGTTGAGAAACTAATCTATTAAAGTCACTAGCATCAAATTTGCAATACATTGTCATAATGTCCTAGAAGTTGTCATACAGCAAAAATTGTGTGATCCCAAATGTACCTGTAGCCGGCTGCTTTATCCTGCACTACCCAAAGCTGTTGACGTAACTCAGCCGCAAGCTTGTGATTCTGCATTAAGATGTTATTCAAGTTAAAAACATTAACAGATGTTATGATAACAGATACAGCTATTACTACTATAATTGTTATCATTTGTGCTGTGAACATATGTAAAGGTGTTATGTTAGGATCTTCAGGATTGTGTACGCGTTTCAAGCAAAGGATAACAACTGATGCATCCACTAAATTTGACCTGAAGGGGTTAAGCATGATAAAGTAGTTGGTGTTGTATTAAGTGAATCCAGATTCAAATCAACCATGCTTGTTGTAGCACGCTGGTTTGCCGCCCTAACAGTTGGGATTTCAGTTCTATTGTACCCATGGCAACTGGCTTTAATTCCAAGCCATTCTAACACTGAAAAAGAAAATAGATTTTCTTCATCTTTTAAAACTATGTCATCCTATTAGTGTTGTGTACCTTACTAAGTTTGGCCTCCTGTAGCTGGTCTCTCAAAACAGCGACTGGATCCTTAAGCTCAACGATGGTCTCGACTTCCTCGGCTAGCTTGTTCTGTAACCTGGCTTTTGCTCTTTTCTCTGCTCTTTTCTTGTTCTTTTTCGCAGCCTTGGTCAATTCAGTATTTTCTGTAAATACCAGGAAGTAACTGTTTTAATGACCTCAATATTTAAATTACTATCACTCTATACTTAGCTCTACAAATATAGCTGTCAAGTTAAAAGTAAAAGTATGATTAAGTAGCAGACTTGTTAATATTCTTAACACAAACACATCAACTTTGATTTTCTTAACAGATATGTTTTAGCAGCATCTTCTGCTTTTGTCAGTGCAAATCAAAGATGCACTGCCTTTGGGAAAAGCACTTGTTGAATGTTCGAATTAAACACTTTAATACCAAACTTGCACTGTAATATGCCACGTACCATTGTATTTCACACCATTCTATTATTAGAGTATTTATCACTATAGTCATTACTCTTCCTATGTACACAATACCAGTGTTTTTGTTAAGGTTGGTACACCAGTACATTGAACCTTGTTTCCTGGTGGCTGTACTGCTTTTCCCCTGGCCCAATGATGAAATGTCTCAATTTGGAAAAATTGCCGATTTCAGACAATAAATCCAGAAGAGGTTGTACCTTTTTCCCAATCATTGCCGTACCCCATTTCCCAAGTCTTAACAAAATCACAAAACACCATCATCAAATTTCTTTAAAGCACTGTCGAATGCAGAAAATGCTGCTGAAACATATCCGTTAAGAAAATCAAATTTGTCATATCTGTGTTAAAAATAAAAGTAAAAATAAATTTTTCTTCTACTTTGTAACTTATAAGTTGGTTACAGTTTATTTGATCTAAAGACATGGTCATTTATTGGCTTTAATTTCTGAAAACGATCTGAAGTTTGTTGTTACTAACCACTATGCAAGATGCAAGATAAAGGAGATTCTGCACAAGATGAGCTCTGAAATTCTGCCAATTAGTCCTAATCCACAGATAACTACAATGACAATCAACTGGTTTTGTTAAGAGTTAACCTAGGGCTTGAAACCACAGAGGGGGGATTTTGGCCAGCGGTTACTTGCGATTGGCATGAACTCAAAGGTCGGAATGAACGAGAAAAACCAGGGGTAACCTTTTTTCGCGTAGGGTGAAACAAGTATGAGCACTAATGATCGTTAAGGAGTACAAAGTTGGTTAAACTTTCGTACAGGCTTGTATTTGTAAGGAAGTTGTGTTAACTACCTGACGTATGTATATATAGCTATTAGACGAAATGTGTACCATTTCAACAGATATCATTAATAGTTTTAAATATTATACGCATTAGAAAAAATGTTCAGTTACAGAAGAATTTCTGGCCAGACGAACAAGCAACCCAGGGTGTATGTGTTAAATACTAAAAGTATTTTTTAAATTAAATATAAAAACGAGTGACTTTTTCAAACAAAGTGTGGAGACAGTAAAGAAAGAAGCTTTCAAAGAGATATACGTACAACTAAAACCATAGGACACAGAGGGTTTTCCTAACAGAGACATCAAATACAGAAGGAAAAAAGTAGCATTACAATCACTATGAAATACAAGCCAACTCACCCGCCATTACGCGCTTTGTAACCGTACCGCTTGTTATATTTTCATTCTTTTTTTCGGCAAATGCCGAAGGTATCCCGACTGCTCTCCGAGTCACCTCCGAGTAGAACCTATTGTGATCCTCGTGTCAGCGGGCGTGCCTCGATTGTTCATTTGTTTGGCTGAGATTAGGACAAACAGATTGTCACGTCTTATGCTTTTTTTTTTCCTGCAGTGTACTTTGGAATTGTGCAGCAGTGCACGTATACTCCTTACGACAGGAACCTATTGCGGGAAACAGTCACGAATTTGTCTGGAAATCTGCAATGTGGATGTTTGAAAGGATGAGGTCAGAGCTGTCGCGAAGTCTCAAATGTAAGGGCTTATAGTACAGTCAGGCCATAATGAACGGCACGAGAGATTTTCCCAGCGCTAAAAGGTGGAGTTGGACAAAAGACAATTCGCCGAGGAGCAGTCACTCAGCTGGGAAAAGAAGCCAATCTTCTGGCTCTAAAGCTTGTTCTGCAGAAACGTCTTGTACAGAATCACCGTCAAATTCTTTCATGAACGGTAAGTTGTTCAAAAATATACTTGAGTGTCCATATGCATGGATGGTCTCGTTAATTTCATGGCGCTTTTTGTTGCAGGGTACAATTCCAGAGCTATGCCTTGCTCTAAACAAGTTGACAAAGACATAGCTGCCAAGGCTGTAGCATTGGTCGTTGGATATACTAGTCGAGGCAAGAGCGGGATCGTTCCTCTTTGCTCGCTGGTTGGAAATATTCTGCAAGTAAAACAAAGGTACTGTTTCTGTATAAAATTGTTCTCGCTAAATTCTATGACTGTTTTCTATCGGTAATGCTCCAAGCTTTTATGTGAAGCATTAGTTACTGAGCTAAGCTAATCGCAGTGATCAGTGTGGATTCAAGGAAGCTTTCGCTTTGGGAAGCTGCAAAAGTTATGCCTATATGATGGGACCTCGGGGGTCGGCATGAACTGTAGTTTGAAGTTCAAGGTACAAAAAAACCGTAACTCCTCAAATAAAATTTTGTTCTTTGCTGAAGTTATTTTAAGATTAGAAACAAATATGTTGCGTTTTACCTCAACGGCAAAATCGTTTTCATTTGAAAAGGTTATCACTGCACTTGCGAGAACAATGCCATGAACATTATATCACGTTGTAGAAGGTTTCGAAAAATTTTTTTTCTTCTACGTACGACTTTAAACCTGTATTCAATACTTGCAGCTTGATACATTTCAATCTTATTAATTTGTATTCTAATATGTTTCTTACTTTTATAAGGATGAAAAACAACTCAGGAATACTAGTGCTAGATTAATCCTCGAGCTTCCATCGCACAGGAAAGATCTGGTTTCTTGTTGATTTTATTTTTAGTTTCAGTCACGTTTGCGTGGGCTTTTCCTTGCTCAACGAATAGCTAAGCGAGAATACTGCACAAGAAGTTAAACTGCTAAAACCGATATTAAAATTAATCTGAATTAATTCTTCTAGAGAAGCTAGTCCATCATCTGAAGTCAAGGAGCGTTGCACAGAAGAACAGGGAAATTTCTTTTAAAAACAAAGAGACGACGAGATCAAATTTGGCGTTGTCTGCGTCCGGGGTTACTTGGAAATTGACAGTTAATTTTCTAGCAATTCAGCTTATTGTTATTCTGGATTGTGAAACAAATAATGATCAGAAATCTTAGCTTTTTATGAAGTATTAAAGAAAGTCGAAAATTGCAATGCATAAAGCTCTTTTAATTATGAAAATAGCCAAGCTTATCCTTTTCTTTGTGTAGCTAATTGACCATGGCAAGATTCATAAACCTCAAGTAATTAAATTTTTCTGCATGAGCAAGCTTTTTAAACTACATTGTTTTATGCGATACAACGCTGAACAAAGAAACCAATAATTATTTACTTTTATTTGAATCGAAAGTGATTTGCAACACAAAAACAGACCCAAATTTACGCGCTTTGCAAAATATATCATAATTATTGATACTGTCTGCTCGTATTTCTTTTCGGGGTCACGGATATTATCTTTGTCTCGATTGCGACACTAAGAAAATTTTACGCGTTTCTGTCGTCAAAGCTTCTAATTTTACAGTTTTTCATAATTTTATAATGCAAATTGCTTTAATCCCATTGTCGATGGGTGTGTTTTCCTGTTATTGGCTTCTGCGAAGACCTCGCAGAATACACAATTCACAAACACGAGTATTGCTAATGCATGACGTGCCAGCGGAAATGAAATATGATGTGGCTATGGTCCCAGTCAGCGGGGAAATGAATTATAAACACTAATCTGTGTCAGCAATTTTTTTTGCAAAAGTTGCATGTTGCGGAATAGATCTAGTTCGCCTCATTGCTTTAGGTGGTAATGTTATATTTTTTTCGTTTGTAAAAGAAATGGTGGAGCTTAGTTTTTAGTAGCAGAAAAGAAATAGGTGTTTCTGAAGGTGTTGTATTTTCACATACCTAAAAATCACACACAAAGTGAATAGAATATCCGAATGGTATAGGAAGCCCCAACAGGAACTCAGACATTTCCTTGAGTACTTCTCTCTGCAAGTAATCAATGTCTTTATCAAGTGCAAAGTAGTTGTAAAAAGTAAGAACAATCTTATACTTTTAGTGGATAGCTTTTGGAATGGTTAACATTAATCCTTGATAGGATTTGAAATGCAGGCCTGAAACTGCTGGAAAACTAGGATTTTTTTACCTCTTTTCTCAAAAGTTTTGTTCTCATTCATGCCTGATGCCAAATTTGATTCAACTATAAAGTTATTTATTGTTTCTATGATGTATAGTGCTGGTTTTTTAAAACATGGTTTTAAAATTTAGATGGAGCAGTTGCAGACTTTGAGTGCTGGGAATGCAGGGTCAAAGTTAGATTTGAAACAATCACCTTTTAGGCTGATCACCAAGTAGATACAGCATAGTTTACTTTACTTTTCTCCTTCATTACTCTTGACTCTGTTGACAGCAAAGTTTGGAATTTTAAAGTGGCCTTGCATTCTATAAAGTTTTGACTAATCTTTATTTTGAAAAAGTTGCTTACGATAAGAATTAAGAACTTCAGACTTTTCATTTTCTGTATGGTTTTGATCCCCAAAGCTGCAAAATTCTGCAAGTTCAACAAAAGTTTTTTTCCTGGTTAATGCATGACTAACACTCTGGGTACTAGAAATCCTTGGCACTCATCCAGTAAGTCCATCAGTTGATCTCATCAGACCTCCAGGTTATGTCAAAAGGCAGTAACTTCATAACGCCAGCAGGGCCATTGGCTATTTCCAAATCATGCTCCACTGCGCACCAACAAGACCTTTGAATTGATGCAAAATAATTCAAAGTACAGTGAATGTATGAAAAAATATTAATGGCAGAGCACAAACTTGCCACCTCTAAGTGGTCAGTGCATTCAAGGAAATAATGAATGCTTACTACTAGATTTTTAGAATCTATAGCTAGCAGGTTACTGTAAGATGGTTCAGAACCTTTGTGACTGATTAACTAAAAGTGATTGTTTACATTAGATGGATAAACAATGTGATGAACAAATGGAGCTTATCTGCTTTCTTGGATAAACAAATCTAGAATAAATGCAATTATCCTTGCCCATGCAGCTCTACAGATGCAGACCTTGTAGAGATTACACATTGAAAATATATAACTTCTAGATCTTGTGCTCAGGCTACCAACATTTTTTTGCTGGTCTTGTATTTTTGAGACTACAGTCCAAGTAAGTATACCTGTCCTGGGAAACTGCTAAAGTATTCTTCAGGCAACATTGTTTACAACTTATTAAATTAGGTTGAGTGATAGTTTGTTGAAGTTCTACTTTTTGGGTTAGGTTATGCATCTGAAAATCTGATAAGAAATTATTACACAATCAAGACCATTATGTGATAAAGATAAGGTCGTGGGCTGATTATTTGGCCCTCTTTGACTTGATCTACTGTATTCCTGAATCTGTTTTCTTCTTTAGTTATCCTCAAGTTTAGCTCAGCCATCCTGTTGTGTAATTCGGTTACCTGAGTATCATGACCGTTGTGTTGTTTGAGGATCTGGTCTATTTTGGTGCCAAAATTTAGTCTTGGTACCATATCAGGCACCTTACCTATAATTCTTCCTTCATCTACTCAGTCTGCTCAGCAACATTTCTCTGATATCCACTTTGTTCTTTTTGGATTGTGTTTTGTCACTTTCCAAAGATTTTATTTAGAGTTTTGTTTTGTTTTGGATTATTTTACAGTTCCTTACTCTTCAATTAAAAAAATTTTGATACTTGCTATAAACCAACAGTTTCACCTTGTACATTGCCAGAGACTATGGTTCAAAGTTACCATACTGTACTCTAACCTCAGAAACTGGTAGTCTTCACTAGACAGTGGTGTAGATTGTGCCTACCCATAATGGCTAATAGGTTACTACACTTTTGAAACCCATTCAGAAATTATTACACAGTCATCACCATGGCATGAGGAAGACTAGCAGACTGCGCTTGAAGTGCTTCAATCTTTTACCTTTTACCATAGTTTTGAAATAATAGGTGTCTGAGTATTTGTATTATTATTCTTTTCCTTGCTCATTCTTTCCTTGATCAAAATATAATGTATCAAGAACAGTTTCACTGTGTAATCGAAATTTCCCAATATGTTTTAAGACAATACAGTTTCATACAAATTTGACCAAGCCAATTAATTTTGTAACAGTGTTTGATAAACATATTATTTACTGTCAAAGTTATCAGCGGAAGTAGATCATCACAACGCCTATAGCAATTTAATTCAAAGCAGCTATTGTCAGCAAAGAAATTGCAAGCATGCAGATTCTTATAATCACTTAAATTAATTACGCTCAGGATCATTATAGAAAGAGAAAGTCTACAGTTAACAACATCAGTCACAATGCCTTGAATATGCTTCAGAATTTCCAAATTTCAGTAATAAAAATTTTGCCTTGACAGGTTTTGGAACACTAGTGACACTGTATATCCTTGTCCAAACTCAAAATTGCCTGAAAATGTGTTGTAGTGTTGAGTGTGTGCCAGCTGTATTTAGTTAAATTCCACTGTCTGAATCTGGAGTGGCTGAGCATTGATATTTTGACCATTGGCAAGGGAACTGCTTAAGAAGGGGACATAGATTCCTGGCTTAGTTTCAGTGCAAATTTAATTATTATTTTGGTGCTTTTTAAAGAAAATGCTTAAACATCACATATACGCTATAGTGTCACTGATAATATAAAATAAAGGTTCCTCTCTCTAGCTATGATTCTTATCATTACTGTTCTTAATTCCTTAAAGACAGCTATCAGCAAGGATAAATCCTTAATGTTTAACTTTTTAGATGTCTTTTACTTGATTGATAATTTTTGTCATCTTTAGGTCTGAATTGATACATGCTTTAATGTTCGACATGCTTTACTGTTCCACATGCTTTACTGTTCCACATGCTTTACTGTTCGACATGTTTCCACTCATGTACTCGCATCTTTGTGGTCAACCGCTACTATGAAAAAAATTGGTTAAGTTACCTGTTCTTTATTTGACAAAACTGAATAATTGTCTCTTGCCATAATGCACTGTCTTTACCCTTTGATTGGAAGTTTAACATCTATCAAAACCATGGTTGTGTGTGTAGCTATAGCTACATGTCTTGTGAAATGATTCACGAGCAAAGCAACAAATTAGTTATTTTTTTCATTATTT